>CM049822.1:39989081-40092433 GCA_027422435.1 Schizopygopsis pylzovi | reverse complement strand
TGAGGAATGTTTCCGCTTCGGGTCGTGGCCGCATCCGGGTGTGCATGATTTTTCTAATAATTCAACGGCCCGTCATCAATTATTCCTTACATATAAGCTACAATGTATATATATATATTTTTTATTATTTTGTTTTATTGTATTGATTATATTTTGTTCAGTGCTTTGAGAAGCTGCTTTTAAAGGCGCTTTATAAAATCAAGTTTATTATTATTAATGTATAATATGTATAATATTTATTATGAAATATTGTATAATATTTAATGTTAAATTCTTAAACAGTTACAGTAAATAAACAATTGAATATTTTAAATGTATTATTTATGTAATATATTTTATATAATTATTTTGGTCATTTTATATACCGAGAGATATGTTTGTATGTATGAGATACATTTTAATGAAATATTAAAATGATTAAACTGGATTTAATCTTTAGTATATACACCAAATAAATGATTAAAATACATTTGAAATATTTTATCTAATATTTAACCATATTTTTTAAATATTTTAATAATGGTGTTTTTTATGTAATATATGTAATATATAAGTTATATTTTAATGAAAGATTAAAATGTACTATTGACCATTGTGGGTTTTATTTTTTTGTATTTACACTAGGGCTGTGACGATAACCGCATTACCGCTTCACCGCGGTAATGAGATGCAACCGCGGTGATGAGGTCATCACCGTCATCACCGCACTGTTTTTCGCGGGATCCGACCGCGGGAATAAAACACGGTAACGGTTGGTAACCCTGGTGTGATTTGAACGGGAGTGGACGGTATAACAATATCCCGTTTCCGACATCCTTTCAGAACAGCATATCTGTGTGTTTTTACTCCCTCTTACCGCTCACGCGCTGCACGCACGCACCAGTGCTTCTGTGTCATGTGTTTTATTGCGCACAGTGCGCAACATGTGCATAACGCCACCCTGACAGAACAGGCGATCTGCATGTGCATATAGGCGAACAAGGCAGTCGCCTCGGCAGCAACACAGTCAGGGGGGCAAAGGGACAGATATTTGTAGTTTATCTTTTGGGCATTCGTTATCACCGCTTAGTTATTCTACATCTAAATTAACTTTGCTTCATAGTAATGCCGCTCCCGCGCCGCCCCCCAACTGAGCGTCATCAATAGGCTACTCTACATGCAAAACATTATAATGTTCATTCATAAATGTCATCAAATCGAATAAAACTATCCAGACATTAATTCCTTTTGCTGCTGGTGCTGTCTGATGAGTTGTAAAGCCAAACACGCGCTTCTGAAAGGTAAGATTATAGCCTGATGTGTGTGTGTGAGAGAGAGAAAGCGCGGTGGAGATAACACAAGTGTAATATTATCTATTAAATAGGCTTACGTGCACCCAAAACCGTGTTTTGCTGTGTTTTAGACAAGTGGAATACTCAATATTTAGCGTTTATCATATACAGTGTTTAATTTGTGTAATAAAGCAGGGTGATCGATCCGGCATCAGAGGATGGAGAGGTAATGGATAATTCGCGCAATCACTCCGTTGACCCACTTAAGTGATTACCAGCGTGCATCAGTTGCTTTTATTGTGTGCATATACTCTAAAAATCAAGGTTATTTTATTAAAAAATTTTGTGTAATGTTTGGGAAGTTTTTGTGTAACCCATATCCTATGACAGTCGCAGAGTCTGCGTTTGCTTTGAGTGCACGCAGATATTTTGCCTTCTCTTCGGGTGAAATTAGTTCTCAGTGCCACTTACTTTTTTTTGTCAAATATAGGTTTGTTTCATGTAATCTATAAAACAGTAAACGATTTTATTTTATGCAAAGCAAACCAAGTCACCTAAACGAGCCGCATCAGGTTTTTTTTGCGACTATGAAAGTTTTATTTTTACTTCTAAAATGCTTGTTAAACGAATTTAAAAATAAAAAATGCTGTACACATGTTTAAACAGTGAAATATGTTGTATTAAGAACTGTATTTGACAAAAATAAAGGCACTAAGACAATAAAAGAAGAATAAAAAACAATGACAAGCTCAAACAAAACGAAACCAACAGCGACTATATACAATAATCAAATTATTAATTTTCTAATCTCAGTATGCTTTAATTTTGTGTCGCTAGTGGTTTTCGTCAATACGTTTAAATTAAAATGTCTTTGGTCTGTGCTCTGGAAGTGTTCTGTTAATTCTGCTAAACTTTAATTACTAAAACTCAAATTAAAACGGAAACTAACCTGTATAGGGTAGAAAACTCCACTAAATAAAAACTACACTAAAATTAACCAAATTGTAAAAAAAATAAAAACGAAACTTACATTTTTAGCGAAAATTGAAAGCAATATTACAATAAAAACGAATTAAAAAATGCAAAACTACAATAACCCTGACACACACGTATTTCTCTGGAGGAAGAGGATGCACCAGATGAGATGATCGGAGTTCGGAGATGCCGATCCGGACCGGGTCTGTTCAGATTAAGCCCTGACTGCTAATAGCACATGCCCGTGCTTGCTTTTATTTTAATGTAGTTGTTAATAAACAAATGATCCAATCTTTCACATGCATCTTTAAAATCGTATTTGAGTGAAGCGGGGGCGGCACGGCAGGGTTTTGCCTAAAGCCTTTTCCATGAGTGACAGAGCAGAATAAAGATGAAGTTTAGCTAAGTGTGGATTCTTCAACTGCGACTGCAAAATAGCCAGTTTACTGTGAAGAAACCCACATCAGGCAAGTCTGACTCGGGACATTCTTCTCAGGGAAGTTAAATTGTTTGGTTTCATGAAAAAGAGATTTAATTTTACAATGTCTAAGCCAACGGTTTTGTTCATATTTTACATATAAATTTAAATGACAGATGTCTTTTTTTCTCTGCGACACTTTTCCGTGTTGACAGCAAAAGGTTAAACAAATTTAGTATTTTGACAAGAAGAATAAAAATAACAAACATGCTATTATTACATTTTTGTACAAACTGGCCTACATTATTATGATTTTTTTCTCTCTGCGACACTTATTATTACGTTGACAACAAAATGTCAAACTAATTTGATTCTGGACAAGACGAATAAAATAAATAACCTACAATAAAATACATTTTGTGCAGACTACATTTTTATTTGTTATCTCTGTCTCTTTCAGTAGAGGAAATGTAATTGTGAGATTCTGGAAACGAGATATATTTCGCGGGAACGGTCGGGTCAGGAAGAAGAAAAAGCATATTTTATTTTGCACTTTAAAAAGGTTGTTATTATAAATGTAGCCTAACGAATAGTAAAATAATATGAATTACATCCTAATTTGCTGTTACAACCTATCCGTTTCAACAAATACATTTTACAACAAGTTGTGTTTGGACAAGTGCGTTTATATCCACGGACTCTTACCCGAAAAACAATGTCTAAAGAAATATGAATCGAAGTTTAGCACAAATCACCAGAACAAAGCACGGGGCATGTTGAGCTCGGCTTGTTGTTTCTGCAGCTTGCTCAGGTTGTTATTCTTTTAATAATTTGTACAAAGAATGGGTTACAAACGATGACAAAGACTGTTCCATAATTCCTATTAAACTCAGAAGATATTGAAAAAAAAAAAAGTTATAGAGATTAATATTATTTTGTTATTATTGTTAATTTAATTTGCTGTTTTAAGAATAAAGATGACTTTATTATTATTCATTTCCATGTTCATTTACAAGCTGCATGCGTTCTTGATCAAGTCATTCAGGGCTCTATTTATGATAAAAGTTAATCAGCATGCATTGATTAATCTAGTTTAAAGCTATATGGTAACGAAAGTGTTTAACATTCAACCCGTTCTTTTTCATCAGTATTATTTGTGTCACCTTCTCTAGTTTAAGAAGCAGTCTTTTACTTTAGTTTGAAAACCAAATCCTCCAGTGTGTTGAGCTTAGTCCGGCTGCGTGCACCTTCGCGCTCGCGCTTGTGCAGTGAGTGTAGGCTCTACCCACAAAGCGCTCGTGCTAAAATTGCATCTCTTCACGTGATCAGTGAAATCTGACTCCTGCTACAATGTGCTGTGGCTCTGCAGCGCGCAGACGCTTTGGCGCAGCAGACCACGCACTTGCACAAGTCAATTTATTTTTTTACTGGGGGGGGGGTCGTGCGATTAACCGCCAAACCGCGATATTTGTTGCTGCTTCACCGCGGTAATGAAAAATCCAATACCGTCACAGCCCTAATTTACACTAAATAAACAATTAAAATATATTTTAAATCTTTTTATATTTTATATATTTACATATTTCTTTTGTACTTTTATTTAACATTTTAATGATATATATATATTTGAATCGTGCACAGGTGAATGAATTCACAATAGGAAAGTAAACAATGTTCTTTTGCTATCACGTTGATTTTAACGCTCACTCGGACACTTTTAGTAGTTTTGGTCAAATCGCCTGGACATTAGTTAAAGGTCACAATGCACTAGCAAGTCTTTGCGGTGCATATCATGGTGTGGCAATTCATTGGAGCGGGAGGTTTCGGTGCACCCGCGGCCACTGTCGCCGATGATGCATACTGGTCATTAAAACAGAGCCACCTTTTGGAAAGCTTTATGTCTCCATTAAGGGAAGTGTGGAGTTCTTTTATGTGGTGTGGACAGGCTGTAAAACACGGAAAACACACACTGTAGTCTGCTTACAAAGACCTGGTGAGAGCCGAGAGGACTGTAACTCTCTCGCAGTGATGGAAAAAGATGCTTTTATTTCTTGGAATAATGCTAAGTTTAGATGTGTGCTGTTTCTGAGGTTTTGAGTGCAGCCAGATGAGATCTTTATGACTCGGATGTTCATACTTCAGGACACTTAAAGGATTAGTTCAGTTTCAAATTAAAATGTCCTTATAATTTACTCACCCCCATATCATCCAAGATGTTCATGTATTTCTGTCTTCAGTCGAAAATAAAGTAAGGTTTTTGATGAAAACATTCCAGGATTTGTATCCATATAGTTAGTTTCAATGGACTCCAAACGGTTGAAGGTCAAAATGACAGTTTCAGTGCAGCTTCAAAGGACTATAAATGATACCAGACGATGAATAAGTGTCTTATCTAGCGTCATTTAAAAAAAAAAAATACATGTATGTGCTTTATAGACACACAAACGCTCGCCTGTTTTCGATGCGCGTCCCAGACTTCACGTAATACGTAATGACGTAGAAAAGGTCACGCTGGACGTAGGCTCCATCCCATCTTCTCCTCCAAGTTCAAAATCATCCAACATTGTTGTTTTACCTTGTAAACTCATTTAGTCGTAACACCTTTTTTTGTAAATGCCGTTTGACTTAGTATTTGCACGTTCAACTTGTAAACACTGACTCGGTACTTCCGCCTACGTCCAGCGTGACCTTTTCATCATCATTACAGATTACGTGAAGTCTGGGACGCACATCGCAGACCAGGTGAGCATTTGTGTTTATAAAGCATATACATCTATTATTTTTTTAAATGACCGATTGTTTCGCCCACTTATTCATCGTCTGGTATCGTTTATAGTCCTTTGAAGCTGCACTGAAACGGTCATTTTGACCTTCGACCCTTTGGAGTCCATTGAAACTAACTATATGGATACAAATCCTGAATGTTTTCATCAAAAACCTTACTTTCTTTTCGACTGAAGACAGAAATACATACACATCTTGGATGACATGGGGGTGAGTAAATTATAAGGTCATTTTAATTTGAAAGAGAATTAATCCTTTAATAGATTATTTTTATCTCAGATCTTAGATGAGGTAAACGTCAGTAGCTTTCTTACACTAACAGTACAGAGATATAAAACAATGTGGATCAGCTCAGATCATTTGATTTTGATGTTCATTTCGAGATCTGGGACTTTTGATTGCAGACTTTGGTAATTTGGACATTGTTAAGATCTTTTTTCTCAGTTTCAAATTCATTGCCGTCTGAAAAACAATGGAGATATTTAGATTTGTATTTTTACTCCAGGGTAGTTTCTTTCTTTCAAGCGTATAATGTAAGCTAGAAACGATGTTCCTTCTGAAAGATTGGCAGAATTCATTTTTAAAATGATTCCTTCTCTGAGTGCCTGCTTCTCGGATGGTCACTTGTAATTTCTGCCAAATACCAGTCAGGAAAGCTTGGAGTGTGGATCGGTGGTAAACAGATGTCATTTCAGGGCTCTGCTCTACAGCCAATTTCATTCAGACAATTTTATCCTCCAGCCTGTGTAGTCAATTTGCATACACACACTTAAATCATACAGTTAAAGACATGTCATTCATGTAGCAGTCGCCTGTGAAATACTAAAAATGCCCTCTGTCAACATACAGCACAATTCATTTGAAAAGGTTCGAAAGGATCAAAGCAATGAAACAATGTGACCTTTTTCTTGTTTTCATCATGAGAACTTAGTAAATTCTCTCTCTCTCTCTCTCTCTCTCTCTCTCTCTCTGTCTCTCTCTCCCTCTCTCTCTCTCTCTCTCTCTCTCTCTCTCTCTCTCTCTCTCTCTCTCGCTCTCTCTCTCTCTCTCTCTCTCTCTCTCTCTCTCTCTCTCTCCCTCCCTCCTCTCTCTCTCTCTCTCTCCTCCCTCCTCTCTCTCTCTCTCTCTCTCTCTCTCTCTCTCTCTCTCTCTCTCTCGCTCTCTCTCTCTCTCTCTCTCTCTCTCTCTCTCTCTCTCTCTGTATATATATATATATATCATACATGATTTACTTGTCAGACTCTTCTGCTCCCCAACACTGCACTTATTTTATAAAAATACAGCAAAATGTAAAAAATTATACAAATAAAAACAGTAATCTTGGGAAATATTTGTAAAATTGAAAAAAACTGTTGTGAATACACATATGTGAATATATGTTAAAATATAATTTATTGCTATGATGAAAAACTGAATCGTTTCTCCAGTCTTCAGCATCACATGATCTTCAGAAATCATAATAAGATGCTGATTTACTGCTCAAGAAACATTTCTGATTATTATCGATGTTGAAAACAATTGTGCTACTTGTTTTTGTGGAAATCTTGATAATTTATTTTATGATTCATCGATGCAAACAAAGTTCAACAGATCAGCATTTATTTGAAATAGAAATCTTTTGTAACATTATACACGTATTTACTGTCATCAGTTTAATGCATCCTTGATTAATAAAGGTCTTCATCTTTTATTGTACAATTATAATATAAAACAAAGATTTCTAAATGGAATGATTTCTGAAGGATCTCATGAATTTCTCAATGATCATCATCATCATAATATTTCACAATATCCCTGTCTTCAGTTTTTGGTCAAATTAATTTAGTCTTGGTGAGCCAAAACAAGTTGTTATTTAAATTACTGAAATAATTAGTAATTTGCCAGGTCATGTTTTAAGACATTTTTAGAACCAAACCCATATTTGAAAGTACAGTATTAATTTTAATATGAATGGGAATGCATCCTCTTTTGGTTTATCTCCTGTGCCCAAGGTGCATTAGAAATAGTCCAGCACAAATGGATGCATTTCCATTGAATGGCCAAAGAACAGTCTTATAAGATGCTCCTTTAATGAACACGGATGTTGAAAATAACTAACTAGAGATCAGCATTCAGTCTGGGTCCATGTCATTAAGTGTGCACATGAACTCGACTGTTTTTTAGTCCCCGGTGACATGTTATTTTCTGCTTGACTTGGGCTTATCAACAGGAGCATAACACTCCCTTTTCATTCAATGTCTCAGACTAATTTATTACGTCTTAATATGATGAGAAATATTAATTACTTTCATCTTTGCCTGAAATGTCTTCATTTTCCATGCATGCGACCCGTGTTTCACAGACCATCTTTTGTATTTGTTACAATCAAACATTTGGATCATTGCTTTTTCTGCAATAAAAATATGCAAATGAAAGCCTGTTGCTTGGTGAGGAGTCATTTGCTATAGCAGAGTGTGAAACAAAATTAGACAGACAGACATAATATGTCATGCACCTTTGCTTCTCCGGTGAATTTCGCTTATTTAGATGTTTTTACTGGAAAACGAGACACTACTGATGGGATTTTTGCAGTCTTCAGCTTTGGTTTCTGTGCAGAGCTCATGCTGTAATGCGATAAAACCTTGCGTTGTCATAATTTGACAGGAGTGCAGAAATGAGCAGAAAAAGGTCTCCTTTCACTCCTATTTTTGTCCACACAGAGCATCAGAGCAGTCAAAACAAGTCAGCCTCCTCTGCTGCAGTTTGTCCCTTAAATTAGCACAATTTTTCTTAAAGGGCATGGGGTGAAATGTCCAAGCCTCTAACAGATCCCAACTTTCACAGTGAATATGCATGAAAGGACCTGCTTAAAGGAATAGTTCAGCCAAATATAATTTCCTTTCCTTCATGTTTAAACGGCGCTGTTCCATAAAATGAAAGTGTTCAGTGACCATCAGCTTTCTGATAGCTTTGCCGAGGCATTTAAGTCATTCGCTGACGGTCTTTGCCTCTATTTCAGTAATCAAATCTTATTCAGATACAGTGCATGAAGTCACATTTTGCAGAAAAGAATGACAGCACATTTCAATATTCACAGTGCAGTGCTATTTTTATACATTCTGCATCAGATGAAAGTGGATTGCAGATTTATTTAATTTTCTTTGCATATAAATACTGCATGCAAATCTAGCACGACTGTTTAGTCAATTCACTTCACTGACTTGTATTACATTGACTTTTTCGTGACTTTTTCTCTCATTTGTAGACATACAAGAAGAAGATGTTTCCACGTTATATTAGCGTTTTTGAGTGTGTTTTTGGGCTTGTTGCCTAACCAGAATGTTTCATTGTTATATTTACACTCATGCATTTGGCATACGCTTTTATCCAAAGCAACTTGCATCACATTCAGGGTTCATATTTGATCAGTTCTTGCTTCCCCTGGGATGTAAACACATGACCTTGTTGTTTCAGTGCTTTTAGTATTTATGTGTAATTGGTGCATGTTGGGTTACGTTTCTTGTAGCAAATGAGGTGAATATTTGACATGTATATGTGTTTTTGTGAAGGGAAGTGCATGAACATATTAGGTCTAGGTCTCTGTTATTTTTTTGTAATAAACATAGAAAATATATCTTTTCTCTTTCTCATTTTGTCCGATGGTAAGGCGCACGGCCCTTAGGTCTGATTTAAGCTGTGGTCGACAAGATATTTTGGCTAGACACTGAGAAAAACCACCGTTAAGGTCAGTTTTGTTTGTGTTATTAAGGTTTTTGCATTGAAATACTGCACACACACACATACACAAAAATGCTGATTTCACTCTACTGATATGAACTAACAATACAAATACATTTAAAGAATATGTTAATTTATGTTAATCTCAACATTTAATAATAAATTATTAAAATCAAATGTTGTATCTGGTAATATTATTAATGGACCTGAGCTAACATGAACTAATAATGAACCGTTTTATTTGAATTAACTTTAACAAAGATTAATAAATACTGTAACAAATGCATTGCCTATAACAGTGTATTGAATGCATTTACTTGCATTAACTAATGGGATCTTGCTGTAAAGCGTTACCAGTTTTTGCATTACATTCTCGTACTTTTCCCCCATAAAAAAACAAAAACATTTGAAAGATTCATAAGATGTTTCAATGTTATGTTTGTTTTTGCATTTTGCACTTGTTGTCTACCCAGATCTTTTAAACTTTGCATTTATGCATTTGACAGAAGCTTTTATCCAAAGCTACTCACATTGCATGCAGTGTACACATTCTGTCAGTTCTTGCCTTCCCATTTCTAGTGCCATTTTGTGTTTATGTGCATAATTGCTCTTTAGTTTTGTTTCTTACAGCAAATGATGACAGGTTATAGGTATATCTGTAGCAGTTTGTGAGTTGTGAAGGGAAATGCATGAACGTGTTAGTCTTTATTTCTGTAGAAACATGGACCAGATATATTTTTTCTTATTTTGGAAGTCAGAGGGGAGGGCCCTTAGGTCTGATTAAAGCTGCAAGGCAAGAAATATTGGCTAGACACAGATAAAAACACTGTTATGGTCAGTTTTGTTTACACTGTGAAGGTTTTTGCATTGAAATACTGCACAGAAAAGTGGCACAACTGTTAGTGAATTCATTCCATTGGGGGAATTCAAAATGAGGATTTCTTTACTTTTTCCCTATATGAAATTGCTTTTTATCTATTCTTTTGTTGAGGTTGTTGTCTATCCTTTTAAACTTTGCATTTGCATTCATGGATTTGGCAGACGCTTTTATCCACAGCAACTTACATCACATGTAATGTCCCTATTTTATTTGTTGTACACAAAAGTGAATTCACTGCATTGACTTCTTGGTAACACATTAAAATGAACAACAAAAATGCTTCTAAAGCAAGACATCTGCGTCTGTGCCTGCTTGTTTGTCGATGATGCTCCCTGGGTATGTGAATGACTCCACTTCTTCTAGGGGTTTTCCTCTAAGCTTTACTGGTTTACAGAATTTTTGTCTTTCCTTCATGTATCCTGAAGCCAAGTTGGGCTGAGACAGTTGAGAGGTCAGATGTTTTCTCTTGCATCTGCTGGCGATTGTGTGAGAGTAAGGCAATGTCATCCACAAAATCCAGGTCACTGAGCTGGTTCCCCAGTGTCCACTGAATTCCATTTCTCTTCCCTGCTGTTGTCTTCTTCAGGATCCAGTCAATTGCCAGGAGAAATAGGAATGGTGACAACAGGCATCCTTGCCTGACTGCCGTTCTATCCGCAAAGCTCTTTGTGAAATGACCGCCATGGGCCACCCTGCAGGTCATTCCTTCGTAGGAGTTCTTGATCAGACTCGTTAGTTTGATTGATATCCCGTAATGCCGAAGTAGCTGCCATTGTCCACATACTGTACATTATTGTGCTCATCTATGCCCAGCCTTTCTGAAATGCGTAGATTTTTACAAGGCTCATCGTTCTGAGAAGCGAGGCTTGCTCTGATTGGCCAGCTATCCAGTGCATTGTGATTGGCCGAATACCTCAAGCCTGAGATGGAAATGTCACCGTATTGTGATGCTTGTGTCCCGGCACTACCACACAAATACAATAAAACCCTTTATAAACGAGGCATTTGTTGCATCCAGTGGGGACATAATTACTGATTATAATGACTTATACTGTCTTTTTATGCAGTAAATGCTGTTTACATGTTGCATCACGCCATGTAAACAAACTGCATTTGTGATCGGAAAAATGACAAAAAAGCACTGCTCTACGCTTCTCAAAACTCGCGTTTGAATCGTTAGTAGCAGAAACGTACTTACAGACTGTGAGTCAGAAGCGCAAAGTTAGAATTGCCCCACTTTATAGAAACAGTCTTTGTGCAAGCCAGCATTGTAGGCTACTCTTCCAGGTTCAGGAAATAGTCCTCCGTAAAATGCGCTGCAAACATGCCAATATTTGGATTGGACTGCTCTGGAACAGTGTTGTAAATACAACTTAACCACTGATTTCTAGTTGAGTCCTCTTTTGGAAGTATTTTCTCTTTCACAACGAAACACAGCATCTCCAGGACATGGCGCCGGCGGCAGCAACAGTACTACAGCGAGAATAATAGTTCTGCCTTCTTTCTTTGCGTGAACATTTGGACGGCATTAAGCAAATATTTTCACATCGTGATGTAGACATGTGGGGGCGTGTTTAAATGAGGCGTTTTACGGGGGCGTGGCAGAGTCTTAACTTAAAGAATAAAGAATATCTCTTTGGTTTTGAGACTTTAGTCTGTGGGGATCTTCAGGGATCGATATTTATTCACAATCAGGTTGAAACACTCCAAAGAGAAAGAAAAACGTGAAATCACATCATATGACCCCTTTAAAAATGTAGTATTTCAGTGCATTGTTTATGGGCGTAACTGGTGTATTTTTTATAATTTTCTTTGTAACAGCAAATGATGGCAGTTATATTTTGTGAGTTGTGATGGGACATGCATGCAAGTATTTATTTTGTAGTTTGGACTTGCTGCATACCCTGAACGTTTAAACTTTACATTCACATTTATGCATTCACAGATGCTTCTATCCAAATCAACTCACATTGAATTCAAGATTAAGATTTTATTCGTTTTGTTCTCCCTGGAAACCAAACCTGTGACTTTGATGTTGCATTATTTGGACATGTTTCTCATTGCAAACAAAGGCAGTTATATTTGTAGCAGTTTGTGTGTTGTGAAAAGAAATGCATGAACATGTTAGTCTACTATTTGGGTGCATAGGTCTCCAATACACGTTTTATTTTCTGTGATAAAAGTGGACCAGATATCTTTATTAAGTCACAGAGGAGGGCCCTTAGGTCTGATTAAAGGTGCTGTCGACAAGAAATGTTGTCTCGATGCTGATAATAACCAATGCTAAGGTCAGTATTGTTTATACTGTGAAGGTCTGTATAAAAATGACTTCCAGCCATAGACAACACTGAATAAAGGAGGATGGGAAAATGTAATCACTTTCATTGCACGGACTCCTCTGATGTTCTTCCATGTGGAACGGTGCACATGGAAACTGAACATCTCACATCGGATCCTTTTCATCTGCAGATCCGAGTGTGTTTGGAAACATGTGTCGACCGACACCTCCTACAACACCTCAGAAACACAGACGATTGTCCTGAGATCACACACGCTGCTCTTACACATGCATCACTCAAAGGCTTCGGTTACATGGAAGGAAATACAACAGCCACAAATGATCAGTGACACAGCTGGCAGACCCATCTGCTGGATGGCTTTGGGTGATCTCATTGATGTCGCTGGAATATCATGGGAATTCAAATCAATGTTTTCCCTGTTATGTGCCACAGGAAACGGCCGACGGGAACATGGGAGCATCTCTGATCCTGAAACAAACAACTGTAGGGAATGTGTGGACTTTGCATGAACTTTGATTTGTTAAGACAGTTCAAGGCATTGTTGAGATGTCTTCTGATATTGTAGAGCATAAATAATGAGGGGCTGCTGGAAATCTAGAAGACGTATGTCTTCATCTGATCGCTTTTCTGTCAAGGAGAAACAGATATTAAAGATATCTCATTTGTGATTCTTCTCTCTTATGGGTTGACTTGCTTTCAGCATTTGGCCTTCAGTGTGTACAATACAAAAGTCCAAAAGCTCATAGCAATGCTGGAAAGTTCAGAATGGCATAATACTCACGCTATATTTGCAGTATTCAGTTTTTGTTTTGGCTAAAAATCATAGTGGATTTAGCTTCAGTAGTCACATCTGTGAAAGATCAAGTTGAATGCATATATTATATTATATTATATATACAATGTTATTTCTCGACATAAATATATTTATTGGCAAAACATTATAAACAAAACAAGTAATGGCATGGCAATTAAATATACAATATAACAATAAGAAATAACAATAAAATATATTAAAAGACCATAAAAAAACAAGTAATATAATGTACAATGCGCAGTATGCACATTTTCTGTAAGCATCAAATAACCACATGATAAATGAAGAACAATTCAACATGAATTTTGAAATCTCTTTCTTGACTTGCCAACTATTAGGATATTTTACACTAAATTAAATGCAAAACAATTTACCAGCTATTTACTAATAATGTTGGTTTATTTCTGGTCTAAATTGTGAAGTCATGTGACTGTGTATCAAACTACTGTTTAAAACATCATTAAGTGTTGCTGAATACTGTTTTACAGAACTGCTACACAGTAGGGCGATTTTTCGATTAAATTACTTCGATTCGATATCGATTCTCAAAAGTCGCGAATCGATCTTTTCCTGTATTTATTTCAGCAAACATTTAAAACAAGATCTGATGAATGTGAATCTTATAATTTGTCTTCTCTACTAGATGTGACCCTCTTATTTACCTTGTGCGATGTTACAACAGAAAGCCCGTCATTCATTCATTCAGAGCTTATTATATGGAGATACAGTTCAATGCTGTACAATGCTCAGGTACAATTCTATAGTAATACTGAAAATCTGCAGAAGCATTTGCATCATGCATAAGGCGCCATGATTTCCGCATTGAATGAATGGTGGATGTAGCAGATTCACCGTTTTATTTACTTCACACTTACTAACGCGCGGACGACGCTCGCGGTGTTTTCAGCTTCTGCCATCTCACTATTTGACGATAAAACACAATAATATCAAGTCCAGCTGCTCTGAGAGTCACTTCATTAGCATTGTACCGCTTAATTTGACAAATCTTCCATCATATCATACACACAGCAGCCGAAAGTTCCTCTCGGAAACCCGTCAAAATAAAAGTTTCGTTTTAACAACAATGCTACTAATACTACTAATACATATCAATACATATTTATTTTTAAATGAATAATCACATTTGTTTTCTTTTTAATTTTAACAGTATAGCTCTGTTGTGCAGCACTTTGTTTGCCAAAAAATAAAGGGGTTTCATTTTTAGGATAAATTATGATGAATTTGATTAGGGTAAATTAAATTAATGTTTTATGCCTTCATCTGATTACCAGAAAAATGAAGAAGAGCATTTTATAGGGACCTATTTTTGTTTAAAAAAAGGACCAAACAAAAAAAGAATAGGTTTAAAATACAGGCATGTGCCTCTTAATTTATTTTTATTAATATATTTATATTTTTATAAACATCAATTGCATTTGTATTAACTTTATTCACTGAATGTAATCAAAAAACCGAGAATCGAATCGAATCGAGAGCTTGCGAATCGAAATCGAATCGAATCGGGAACATCTGAATCGATACCAAGTCCTAGTATATTGCACCACACTGTATTAGTTTAGTCAGCAAGTATTATTTTATTTAACGTATTAAAAAGGACCTGTAGTGAGGTCAGTGTAGCAAACTGTTAAAAAACGTTTAGCATAATGTTCTAGATAAAAGTTTAGTAGGTTGTGTATTTTTAGCAGAAAGTCTTCAAAAGCTAAGGCAGACACTGCTATGTGCATTTTGAAGCCTAAGAACAATGTTACCACTTTAAAAAGACATGCTGTTGGCTTATAACCTCTGCGTTTCACATAATCATTAATATTATTGCACATTATTGTTCACAGCCAATTAACATGTATGAGGCGCCGCCTAGGATTTAAATCAAACTTCGCTTATCAACACACAAAAAACACGTGCATATACACCTATAAACACTCGCACATACATATAAACTTCCATGCATATACACTTCTAAACACTCGCACATACATATACACTTCTAAACACTCGCACATACATATACACTTCCATGCATATACACCTATAAACACGCGCACATACATATAAACTTCCATGCATATACACTTCTAAACACTCGCACATACATATACACTTCTAAACACTCGCACATACATATACACTTCCATGCATATACACCTATAAACACGCGCATATACATATAAACTTCCATGCATATACACCTATAAACACGCGCACATACATATAAACTTCCATGCATATACACCTATAAACACGTGCACATACATATAAACTTCCATGCATATACACCTATAAATACGCGCACATACATATAAACTTCCATGCATATACACCTATAAATACGCGCACATACATCTAAACTTCCATGCATATACACCTATAAACACGCGCACATACATATAAACTCGCTGCACGCATACACACCCATAAATGCTTCAGCTGAGTATATACGTGTATGCAAGTGATTTCATATGTAGATGTGCGTGAACTTTTCAGTGTAAACGGAAGGCATTTCAGTGTAAACGGAAGGCATTTCAGTGTAAACGGAAGGCATTTCAGTGTAAACGGAAGGCATTTCAGTGTAAAAGGAAGGCATTTCAGTGTAAAAGGAAGCAGCGGCACTTCCGGCGGCTTCTCCAGATGCCGGGACATTTGAAAATTGAAAATTCTTAACGTGGCTTAATGCATTAAAACAGTGTTTTTAAAAGACCAAACCCAATAAACACATTATTAATAAAGCATACGATGTATAGACAAGCAGATCCAGAATAAGAACGTAATGCGTTTAATTACGCGTAAAGCTTAAGGAATACGCTAACCTGGCTTGCAACGTTATGTGGGTGTCGGAAGCTAAATAAATGTGGGTGGGTCCTTCCCCAGAAACAAACAATACTGGAGTATTTTACATTTTCTGTAGTCTGGTGCCTTTTAAAGAACGTGTCTATTCACACAAAGTGTAAATAGTCCGCCTTGTTTTACAGGTGTTATTTACTTTTGTCCACTAATGTTAAAAATAAAAAAAAACATGGCTAGTTCTATGAGTTTTCAATGGCGTAAGAGGTAAAGCATGTACCATCAGTGTTAGTAACGCGAGAGACCCGAGTTCACCGCGGTCAAGCCAGCCGCAGTTCAGAAAAACACGGTCAAGCCAGCCGCGATTGAAATTTACGTGCGCGTGTATTACAATGACTACGGTAATCACAGGAACAACACAGAGGAGACGCGCTTTTAGAGCGCTTTTCTTCTACACGCCCAGAACTGAGATATAATGACATTTTTCGTGATCTTTTTTTTTTGTACATCTGCTTTAATAGCAGATGTACAAAATAGCAGATGTGTTATTTATTCTTGTCTTTGACGGTTCTGTATTACTATATTTTTCTACCTTTCAAATCATTGCAAGATTCATAGAAAAAGAGATATGGGACATTATTCGATTTAGAGGGGTATAAACACCAGGTTTCTAATAAGTACAAGAAATTAATGGTCAGTTCTTATATGGAACGTCCCATACTATATGCACACCTCATATGAAACCATTTTACTGCAGCATTTTTGAGATATGGGACATTAATACATTTTGAGGAGTATAAAGACCCCATTTTTAATAAGTACAAGAAATGAATAATCAGTTCTTATATGGGACGTCCCATACTATATGCACTCCTCATATGAAACCATTTTACTGCAGCGTTTCTGAGATATGGGACATTAATACATTTTAAAGAGCTAAAAATACCTAATTTCTAATAAGTACACGAAATGAATGGTCAGTTCTTATATGGGACACCCCATACTATATGCACACCTCATATGAAACCATTTTACTGTAGCATTTTTGGGATATGGGACATTAATACATTTTGAGGACTATAAAGACACCATTTCTAATAAGTACTAGAAATTAATGGTCAGTTCTTATATGGGACACCCCATACTATATGCACACCTCATATGAAACCATTTTACTGCAGCGTTTTCAAGATATGTGACATTATTTGATTTAGAGGGGTATAAACACCCAGTTTCTAATAAGTACAAGAAAAGAATGGACAGTTCTTATAGAGGACATCCCATACTATATGCACTCCTCATATGAAACCATTTTACTGCAGCGTTTCTGAGTAAAATGGTTTCATATGAGGTGTGCATAAAGTATGGGATGTCCTCTATAAGAACTGACCATTAATTTCTAGTACTTATTAGAAATGGTGTCTTTATACCCCTCTAAATCGAATAATGTCCCATTTATGGAAAACGCTGCAGTAAAATGGTTTCATATGAGGTGTGCATGTAGTATGGGATGTCCTCTATAAGAACTGACCATTAATTTCTAGTACTTATTAGAAATGGTGTCTTTACAGTCCTCAAAATGTATTAATGTCCCATATCTCAAAAATGCTGCAGTAAAATGGTTTCATATGAGGAGTGCATATAGTATGGGACGTCCCATATAAGAACTGACCATTCATTTCTTGTACTTATTAAAAATGGGGTCTTTATAGTCCTCTAAATGAATTAATGTCCCATATCTCAGAAACGCTGCAGTAAAATGGTTTCATATGAGGTGTGCATGTAGTATGGGATGTCCTATATAAGAACTGACCATTAATTTCTTGTACTTATTAGAAATGGGGTCTTTATAGCTCTCTAAAGTGTAGTAATGTCCCATATCTCAGAAACGCTGCAGTAAAACGGTTTCATATGAGGTGTGCATGTAGTATGGGATATCCCATATAAGAACTGACCATTAATTTCTTGTACTTATTAGAAATGGTGTCTTTATACCCCTCTAAATTTAATAATGTCTCATTTCTTGAAAACGCTGCAGTAATATGGTTTCATATGAGGTGTGCATATAGTATGGGATGTCCTGTATAAGAACTGACCATTCATTTCTTGTACTTATTAGAAATGGGATCTTTATAGCTCTCTAAAGTGTAGTAATGTCCCATATCTTGAAAATGCTGCAGTAAAATGGTTTCATATGAGGTGTGCATATAGTGTGGGACGTCCTATATAAGAACTGACCATTCATTTCTAGTACTTATTAGAAATGGTGTCTTTATACCCCTCTAAATTGATTAATGTCCCATATCTCCTTTTCTATGAATCCTGCAGATATGAAAAATGTAGAAAAATATAGTAATACAGAACCGTCAAAGACACCAATAAATAACACAAATATTAAAGCAGATATACAAAAAAAAAATTCGCGAAAAATGTCATTATATCTCAGTTCTGGGCGTGTAGAAGAAAAGCGCTCTAAAAGCGCGTCTCCTCTGTGTTGTTCCTGTGATTACCGTAGTCATTGTAATACACGCGCACATTAATTTCAATCGCGGCTGGCTTGACCGTGTTTTTCTGAACTGCGGCTGGCTTGACCGCGGTCCGAGTTCGCGTCCGCCTTTTTCCGAAATCATTCTCCCTCACATCTCTTATTATATTGGAAAGACAGTTGTTTTCAATAAAAAGTAAAATAAATAATCGAAAAGTTTAAATAAAGTATCGGGTAGGAGTGTATCGGAGCAGCAGGTACGCTCAATTGTTTACTTTGCTGTTTCATTTCTATGGATGGACTCTGAATGAGCCAAGTGCAATAGATTTGAGGAAGCAGCAGTGTGGAAGCTGTAGCTAAATGAAGTTTAATTTATTAATTTATCATTCGTCATGTCGTGTGGAATTGATTTGAATGACAGCGTTCTGAAAAGTGCACAGACATGAACGAGAGACGGTAAAAGTGGATCTCAAAAAGTCCAATAATATTCCTGTCCCACCCACACAATGGTTCCGACGCCCAAACGACATTATTATTAAAATACTATACTAAATAGGCCTACATACTATGTACAGTACATCATTATTTATTATTAATAACGTTTTTATTGCGTTTCGTATTTTAAAAACACTGTTTTAATGCATTAAGCCACGTTAAGCGTTTTAAAGTTTCCGAGCATCTGGAGATTTGCCTAGTGGGCAAACTGACTGAATGTATTTGAATATATTTGCCAATATCTCGCTTTAAACAATACTTCCAATATTTCCCTTACTGTACGTACAGTAAGCCTACACAAGAATTTTACATGAAAAATTGGATTTACATACAGAAATGTGTTATTTAAATAATTGTGTACTGTTGTGTACATCTCTATGAAGGGATATATAGGCAAACAACTCACTGTAAATCACTATAAAAGTAATACAAGCTTTACAGTTTGACAATGTGTTATTTTAAAAGTATTTTGAAATAAAATACATCGGACATTTTAACCCAGTCGGTGGAATTGTCAGACGGTCCCTTAACCATCGAGCACAATATGCTTCAACATTTTCTCCAGTTTTAATTTACTGCTACAATACACGTTAAAAAAATTAATATGCCACAACTTTATTTCGACATCATTTTTTTTAAACAACAAAACTCAATAAACACATTATTACTAAATCATGCTATACTGTACATAGTTTGATCTTATAATGCGTTTATTGGGTTTGGTCTTTTAAAAACACTGTTTTAATGCATTAAGCCACGTTAAGAATTTTCGATTTTCAAATGTCCCGGCATCTGGAGAAGCCGCCGGAAGTGCCGCTGCTTCCTTTTACACTGAAATGCCTTCCGTTTACACTGAAAGTTCACGCACATCTACATATGAAATCACTTGCATACACGCATATACTCAGCTGAAGCATTTATGGGTGTGTATGCGTGCAGCGAGTTTATATGTATGTGCGCGTGTTTATAGGTGTATATGCATGGAAGTTTATATGTATATGCGCGTGTTTATAGGTGTATATGCATGGAAGTTTATATGTATATGCGCGTGTTTATAGGTGTATATGCATGGAAGTGTATATGTATGTGCGAGTGTTTAGAAGTGTATATGTATGTGCGAGTGTTTAGAAGTGTATATGCATGGAAGTTTATATGTATGTGCGAGTGTTTATAGGTGTATATGCACGTGTTTTTTGTGTGTTGATAAGCGAAGTTTGATTTAAATCCTAGGCGGCGCCTCATAAATATGTGACTTCACTGCGGATGTTTCACTTCTGGGGTGATTCAAACCCACACACTTCCATCTGGTTATTGTGACCTGTGCTTGCAGTTTTTCAATTCAGTGAAATACGGTTTCAGAGAACTCAGATCAACTATTTATTTCTCTGTCTGTCTACACTATATGGAGATTGTATAGAAGAAACATGAAACGACGAGGCTTCAGCAGCTGAGATTCTGCATATCCGTCATATAGCGAGTGCTCAGTGCATAAAATGAGATAAAAACATTCGTTCACACAAAGCTGACAGGACAAACATACATAATTAACAACACAGATTCATAATGAATGAGCTCCAGTGACTAATCTGTGCAATTATCCAAAGCTTCTCTCCAACCATCTTATCACATTTGACACCGAATCCGACACACATGTCCATCTCCCGAGACAGAGTGTTCAATGGTCCGGCACTATTCTGTTGGCTACAGTTCATTTGCTACATATTTAATATCTCTTTACTATTTCTCAGAAATGGAGTCATTTAAAACAGGAGCATATTCATAGCCTCTAAGAGAGGTGCTTAACCGTGACGCTAAATGTCTAACACTGACTCACTTCGTATGCAACACCAAATTGCGCTTTGATTTCTGAATTCTTTATCATATATTGTCCTCGCTGAACTGATGAATATGTTGGAAGGAGGGAGTTGCAATCTTGAATCTTGGTGTCCTCGCTTATGACATCATCTCAAGCTATCAGGCCGTTTGCACACTTCATGTAGTGTTTGATGCAGAAGCGAGTTTGTTTACTATGAGTTTTACCTTGACAGAACCAGATTCAAGGCTGGTTTCACGCTTAATACGGGTTTCTTGTACAACCAATGCTTCTTGGAAAACATTTTTGCAAAATTAAACTACATTGCTTCATGGACATTCCGCGGTACTTTCAAAGTGAAATGTTTAGTTGGGTGGAGCTAAAAGTCTTTAAATTGTTTTCCCGTTGTTGTATGTATCGTGGTATTTAAGGAAATTAAATGTCTGGTGGGCGGTGCATACCATTTTAATACTCTATCATGTTTAAAAATGATGTATCACCTACACTAAACCCAGCTGATAGTGTTAACACAAGCATACATGATAAATAATACATTAATTTGATGAAGCAATCATGCAGTTTTACTCTAGTTTTCTTCTACAAATCTTTAAGCTCTTTTATCCTGACTCTTGTTGACTCTTTTATCGTGACTTGAACCAGAGTTAAGCTCTGTACTAGGTGCGCTACCGAGCAAGTTTACTACACCAGGAAAAGCATACATACGGAGCTGGCTATGGATACGATTCAAACATCATAATGTATTCATTTATATATTAAGCACTGTGGTAAAAGCATTTGAGGTCATAACATAGTAATGGAAAAAAAAGGATTACATTTATTTACATTTTCCTGTAACTATTGGTTATTTTAGCTGCAAAGTGCAGTGCACTGTATTTATGCTGTAGGTATGTTTTTTTTTTCATTTGTGCAATAATGTAATTGTGTTCAAGTTGTAATCCTGTTTCACATTGCACTTTTGAATCTGAATTGTGGTACATTTACCTCATCATGGGGAGTACCAATGCTTGGAAGATGCCAGTTCCACTGTGTTATTGAGGATTTCTAGTAAATGTACATGAACAGAGCAGCATTTGCTTCGTCTGTTGCAGATGGATTGAAAGAGATGAAAAATGTGGTTTATTCAGAGGCAGGCAGCTAAGAGAAATGCTAAGACAGTATGTGTTTCTGGAGCATGCAAAGAATGCTATGTATTGAATGTTATGCACTACTTTCATACCAGTTGAAATTGGTTAGTTTTAAACTAAAAGTAGTTCAAAACATTGACGATTGACAGCCTCTGGTGTCAACTAGAACACATCTTCATCATGGTGCTTGCATTGGTGAGGCAGAGTGGATGAGTGTTGTGGATGTGTGTTTGTGTGTTTTACACACCTCTGGGTGGCAGTAACCCATCTGTGTGCTAACCTCGTGCGATCTGAGCTGCTCTCCCAAAGGTCAGAGGTTTGATCTCAAGTGAGAAGCAGGGTTGAGCCGAGCGCCTGAGAGATCTCCAGATCATAATCGGGCTCTATCACTGCTGTGCTTTGGGTCAAACGCTTAACCTCGTGTCGCTCCATAGGGACTGCCTCTCAAATTATCCCCATATAAAAGTGTCTGCTGCTAAATGTCAAATGATCTAAATCTGTCTTAGCTCAATCAAAGCCACAGGTGCTGCAGGCTCAGGTCAATGATTGAGGGGAAATTAATTCAAGTCACATACAGAATATATTTTTAGGTCATCTCAGGAGAGGGACTTCAGCGTTCTGCTTCAGAGTCAGCATTTGCACTTGATGTTTTTGTTCTTTTGTAGTTTCATTCTTTGAGGTTGTAAATTTAAGCACAGTCTTTCAAAGATTCACAGATTCTTATAAAGTGCTTTTATTATTAATTTGAAAAGGTATCAGCTGTTTCGAGAAATAATATATATATATATATAATTGAAGAGAAACTGAGCTTTATTGAACTGTCAGAGAAAATCTACAAAATGTTTGTGTAGCTTTATTTTTGTTCAGTCTTGTTATTGACTGTATTAATGATTAATTTAGGCCTACTTTTGAATTTTTTTATAAAATATAACCATGCACGAATTATTTAATAAAATAAACTAAATTAATTAATCAATGAACTATTTTAAAAGGATGTATCAAATGTAGGCTATTTAATTAAATGCAACTTCTCCTAAAACAAAATGGTTGTTTTTGTTTGTATATTGGTTGTAATTATATGTGCCCCCGGACCACAAAACCAGTCATAAGTGTACCTTTTGTGAAATTGAGATGTCTACATCATCTGAAATCTGAATAAATAAGCTTTCCATTAATGTATGGTTTGTTACATTGTAGGACAATATTTGGCTGAAATACAACTATTTGAAACTATGTAATCTGAGGTTGCAAAAAAATCTAAATACTGAAAAAATTGCCTTAAATTTGTCCAAATGAAGTCCTTAGCAATGCATATCACTGAACAAAAATTTAGTTTTGATATATTTACAATAAGACATTCACTAAATATCTTCATGGAACATGATCTTTACTTAATATCCTAATGATTTTTGGCATAAATGAAAAATAGATAATTTTGACTCATACAGTGTATTTTGTCTATTGCTACAAATATACCCCAGCGACTTAAGACTGGTATAGTGTCCCCGTCACTATACTGGGGTGCTAGGACCCACACAGACCACAGGGTGAGCACCTCCTGCTGGCCTCACTAACACCTCTTCCAACAGCAACCCATCCAGGTACTGACCAGCTCAACCCTGCTTAGCTTCAGTGGGCAACAGGTCTTGGGCTGCAGGGTGATATTATGCCAGCCTAAAGGGATGAACATGGTCAGCAACAATACACAGGTAGGCTGTGGCATTTAAATGATGCTCAATTGGTACTAAGGGGCCCAAAGTGTGCTAAGAAAATACACATTACACCCCCACCTCCAGCCTGAACCATTGAGACAAGACAGGATGAATCCATGCTTCATGTTCTTTACATCAAATTCTGACCCTACATCTGAATGTTGCAGCAGAAATCGAGACTCTGTGTGAATTGTATCCTCCGTGTGCTGTTCTTATCTGACAGGAGCGGCACCGGTGTGGTCTTCTGCTGCTGGAGCCCATCTGCTTCAGGGTTCGATGTGTTGTGTGTTCAGAGATGGTATTCTGCAGACCTTGGTTGTAACGAGTGGTTATTTGAGTTACTGTTGTCTTTCTGTCATCTCTAACCAGTCTGTCCATTCTCCTCTGACCTCTGACATCAGTAAGGCATTTTCATCCACACAACTGCCGCTCACTGGATATTTTCTCTTTTTCAGATCATTCTCTGTAAACCCTAGAGATGGTTGTGTGTGAAAATCCCAGTAGATCAGCAGTTTGTGAAATACTCAGACCAGTCCATCTGCACCAACAACCATTCCACGTTCAGTCACTTAAATCCCCTTTCTTCCCCGTTCTGATGCTCGGTTTGAACTTCAGCAAGTCGTCTTCATCACATCTAGATGCCTAAATGCATTGAGTTGCTGCCATGTGTTTGGCTAATTAGCAATTTGTGTTACCAAGCAATTGAACAGGTGAACCTAATAAAGTGGCCGGTGAGTGTATATGTGCGTTTTATGTTTATAATTCGTTTAAATTCTCAATATCATTTTCCATCCTGATAGTTTGATGGAATATCACTTTAAAATAACAAAAGCCACTTCCATAATGACATCATCCTCAAGGAAGTGACATCATTTTGGAGGGAAATCAGAAGGACACATATTAGTATTTATATTCATCCTGTTTAATTAAATTAGTTTGATTATATATATATAATATAGTTTAAAATATGAAAGTGAACTACAAGCCGATGTTTTCATGTAAGAGAACTGTCAACCTGTCACTGTTCAGATTCAGATTCAGATTCAGATTCATGCTGTTGCGTCAATAAGCCAGTTATAATCAGCAACATCGAAGTAGGTCCACTTTTCTGAAGTCTAGCATAACCTTTTAAAGAAATACTTTCCGAAGCCAATAACGAAGCCAGTAACAAAATGAATGTCTGTGCAAACATGTATGCAAAGTATGAATTTAAAAGGCACTCTGAGAATCAGGACCAACTGATTAATTAAATCATCTGAACCAAACCACTTACAAACAATGAGCTTGGGAGAGTGAAAAACATTCAGTCTCTGACGACGGTGTCTCGTTTCTGAAAACAGCACAGCTTCTGTGTGTTCTGTAGTTTTACATCTGAAGAAGCAGATAAGGCTTGTTTTGCTGAGGTGCTTGTAATCTCATAGACCTTTGCTAATGTGCGTAACCTTTTCAGAGGACTTGTAATTAATAGTAGTGCTTGGATTGGTGCTTTTCATTATTTTTACACTATTTAATCTTGTAAAACTGTTTCTGTGACCCTTTGTACATCCGATGGCCCTTCAAGTGTGATTATAATACTTGTTGGTTGAACTAATGAAGAAATGAAGAAACCAATAAACCAATATAAAAACATTTTATATTTAAGCTATTAACATGTTTTTAATATATCTAATCATATTATAATCATATTTTGCTTAAAGACCATTTGTGTGTGTTGACATTTTGTTGTGATATATATTTTTTTAATCAATTAATTTGTACAAGTGTTTTTTTTTTCTCTTTCATCCAAAACTGTCTTATGCACGACCGTTCAAATGTTTGAGAATGTAACAATATTTCCTTACTAGCACTTTTTTAATCAATTAAATAGATATATGCTGAATACAATTAATGTCTTAAAGAAAGAAAAAGAAGAAAGAAAGAGAAAACAATACACTGACCTCAAACTTTTGAACAATAGTGAATTGTATTGTAAATAAATGCCATTTAATTGTATTATTATTTAAATTTTTTTCAAGACATTTCTTTGTGATATTAATGAGTTCAAGGTTTCTCTAGTGTGCTGTAGTCCTTAAGACCCAATATTCTGACCATCATCAAAGCTTAGCAGAGAAGATGTATCTATTATGGATTAAATGAGAAAGTTCTACTCCCTGATACTCAGAATACATATTTAAAATATCTCAATTACATTCTCTTCATATGTATTGCTTGCAGTCTTTCATTTTGTTTTTATAAATGATAGATATCACATGAAACCTGTGATGCATCATTTAATGTGCATTCATCTTTAAGGCTTTCTCTTTTATTTAGGTCTACAGTTCGGTCAGCCTTGAACATATAAGCATATGGAGTCTGCTGCACAAAAGAAAACGACTAATGTCTCAGTAATTGACCGTTTAGAGGTTTCGTCCTGCTTAGTAACCGCTGTTGTGTTGAAAAGAACGAAGAGCAAATGAAGCTCTTTGATCATCTTTCTGTTCACTTAAACAGACAGATCTCTGAGAAATCATAATTATCTCCCGAGTGGCTAAAATAAGTCATATCTCTGATCATAGAAAAGCAGATGATATAGGGATGATAGTTGGAAAAAGTTTTCTTTTGATTAAAAATGTCTTTTTAAGAGGTTGTCATCAAAGCATTTAGAAATCTGGGAGGCAGATGCATTTCAGACATTGTTTTCCTTATTCTAAAAACAATTGAATCTCAATCTGAACTTCTTCATGCATGTTTTATTTATATTTTGACCATCTTATATTTAGATGAGATTTAGAATTGTAATGCCTGTAAATGAACAGTGATGGAAGTTATGATTACAAAGGCATTGATTGTAGTTGCTCTCGCAGATGTGTGAATTTTCTTGAAAATGTGAAACTTCTGAAGCCATGCATATGATTCATTTTGTGATGTCAGACATCATCTGTTCCTGCTCTCATTAATGACAACATGTCTTTCTAGCTCTTTCCATATGACACAAGATCTGTCCAATGTCTGGAGTTCAGACAACAGCCGGTGATGATAAAGAGCAGCGATCTGTCCAGGTCATCGTCTGATGACCCTCTGAAGTGAGAAGAAATCACATACGAGTCGCAGTGGTTTCTCGCAGACAGCAATGGAATCAATATAGAATGTGTCTGTTTTCATTTCTACGTCATTTTATAAAAAAGAATTCAATGTCATAATAAAAAATAACGATTGCATAATAAAAAATAAATGTATTTTTAAACTTTTTTTTGTTGGCTTTTATTTCAACTAAACAATAACTGAAATAAAACGGAAGTGGAACATCTCATTTGTTAATTTCCAGTAATATATTTTTTTAATATCTTTCAAGTTTTAATTAACTATAAAAAATGTTTTGTAATTATATTATATATTATATAAGTTATTTATTAAATAATATTATGTGTTTGTGTTTCTGTTTAAAAAATATATTTTCAGTTTGTTTGTTTTGTTGTTTTGACAATTTTAATAATAATTTATTATAATTTTTGAATGTCTATTTTTTATTGTTTTATATTTTTAGTTTATTTAGTTGGAGTTATTTTAGTACTTCAACTTTAAACAAATATAAACAAAGATAAAGTTACATTTTATATATATATATATATTTTTTAGATTACATTAACTAAAAAAATAAAAAATAAATATATATATATATATATATATATATATAAACATCTTGTTTGTTTTATTTCAAGTATAATATATTTTTTAATGATTTCAGCTAACAATAACAACACTACTATACTTGAACTGAAACATTTCTCATCTCCAAATGACCTAAGATAAAGCATCTGTTAATTTCATTGGTCTTTATTCTCTGTGTGTAATTTATTTATGCACTTTTATTTCTTCAGTAAAGCTCTTTGAGAAGCATCTGTCTGAGTCTCCCGTCGGGTTTTCTAAGATGTGGATATGCTTGTGGCTTGTCTGCGGTTGTCTTATTGTTTGAGTCAAAAATAATTGCTGTTAAGATGTTCCAGTCTTAGCGGATGTTGTTTCAGAAAGACATCAGAGATTGTGTTTGGAGACAATCAGCGCAATTAGAGACCTATTTCCAGAAGCCAATGTGTTAAGACAGCATCTATTCTTCATGGACCTTCATAAGAAAGGCACGTTCACCTACCGCATACTTGGATGAGGTGGAGAGACTCACATCATGGTGCCAGGACAACTGTCTGTCTCTGAACGTGAGCAAAACTAAAGAGCTGATCGTGGACTTCAGGAAGAGACAGCTGCAGCCCTACACTCCTCTTATGATCAGTGGGACCCCTGTGGAGAGGGTGAGCAGCTTCAAGTACCTCGGTGTAAACATCTCCGAGGACCTGACTTGGACTACACACATTCAAACACAGGTTAAGAAAGCCAGGCAAAGACTGTACCATCTGCGACAGCTGAGGAAATTCAGGGTCTCACCAGCTATCCTGAAAACTTTCTATTCAGGGGCCATAGAATGTGTACTGACTCAGTGCATCTCAGTGTGGTATAATAATGCCACAAACCAGGACTGCAAAGCTCTACAGAGAGTCGTGTGCTTAGCTGAGCGCATCTCAGGGTCTACTCTCCCCTCTCTGCAGGACATCTACCTCAAACGCTGTAAAAGCAGAGCTGCTAAAATCATCAAAGACTCAAATCACCCCGGTAACCATCTTTTAATTTTACTGCCATCTGGCAAGCGCTTCAGGAGCATGATGGCAAAAACTGAGAGACTGAGGAGGAGCTTCTTCCCTCAGGCCACCAGGCTCCTAAACTCAAACTCGGTCAAATAACATCAACATGACTCCATTTAATAAACTGTAAGATATTCACTATTCTCCATCATCCGTATTGCTGCTATATGTATACCCTGTATAACCTGTTTGCACATTCCTCTTGCACATCCCTGCTTATATTATCATTTATTAAGTCCACAGTATACTATCCTGCACATGTTATTTGATTGCACATCTTATTCATCTTTATTTTTGCGCATTATTTTCGTTCTTTTTTTTACCTATATTTATGTATATTCTCTTGTGTTGTGTTACATATTTTCCACTGTCCATTGAGCGGACCTGACCTGACTTACATTTCACTACTGATTATGTTCTGTATAATTGAGTATGTGACGAATAAAACCTTGAATCTTGAAGAAACGTTCTTCTCAGAAAAGGTTTGTGTGGTTTCTAAGCCATACAGCAGGAAATTGGCTGAAGATGACAGAAGCATTAGTGGCTCTGGCTGTGTCCTTATGGAGACTCTTATCGTTGGCTCAATTAAGCAGGAAACATTATCAGCTTTCATCCAAACGCTCATCTTGGGCTTAACCTTCCAGCAATCTGTGGTTTTCTGCAGTGCACAGATCTGATCCGATCTACGCTTTTCTGTCATGATATTAAAGATGAAGTGTGAGTTGTGTGTTTCGTGTGTGTATGTTAACATTGATCTTATCCAGCTTCATAGATGTTAGATGGATATGACAAAACTTTGTCTCTGTGGTTCTTTTAACACTTTGATCGGCTTGTTTAAGCGTCCGGTCGTGGTAAGCTGACTTTTAGTAGGGAGTGAATGATGGAAGTTTGCATACTGTAAAATTGTACACTGTTTTAGGTTTTTGTACAGACACAAGTTGCGTCTGAATATTGGCGTGTAATACTATAAAAAAGTCCATTACAATTTTGAAAAATGTCTTTTTTTTTCTTCTCTTGTCTTATCTAGTAGTTTTGTTTTAGTGATTTTTAAATATGGATTTATTTATTTGAGAAGCAGCTGTATTTTGTCTTATTATATAAGCAGGTTTTCTTTTGGTAAAAATACACTTCAGTGTTCAGATTACAACCTGTGAATACAAGTCCTTTCTTTCTTTCTTTCTTTCTTTCTTTCTTTCTTTCTTTCTTTCTTTCTTTCTTTCTTTCTTTCTTTCTTTCTTTCTTTCTTTCTTTCTTTCTTTCTTTCTTTCTTTCTTTCTTTCTTTCTTTTTCTTCCTTCCTTCCTTCCTTCCTTCCTTCCTTCCTTCCTTCCTTCCCCCCCATGCCATATAAAAACCCAGCATGTCATCAATTTACATCAAATACCTCAAATGAATTTCAGTTACTGCAGTTGAAATCAATGTATATCTGAAGAATTGGCTGTTCAAAATCAAATCAAGATCAGTACAAAGCAGCTGTAAATAATGCACAAGATCACAGTATTATTTTGCTCTCGTTAAGATGCTATTATATACTGTTGCTTTTATTAATAATTTGAATCAGTTTTACATTTTATGTTAAAGTTCATTTTAGTAGTTTAAGTGGTTTATTTGGATTTAACTTTATGGTTATTAGCCTATAAAATTAAGATTAACGATATAGTTCTGTTAATGAATTAAAGTATTTCACTTAAAAGTATTTTTCTTATGATAAAAAAGAAACAGGCCTTCATAAAAGTCAAATCCAGAGAGCAAATGATGTTCATTTCCAGCCCTTCAGTATGTACTGTATGTATATTGATGCTGCTCGTCCACGGCCCTGTCCACCTCTGACGGATCCAGCCTTTACCATAAAGATAAAACATGCAAACTCCAAACTCAGCGTAAAGGCTTCTGACAAAGTAATTGGTTGTGACAATGGCTTGTGACAGCTGATCAAACCTCAGGCTGCGAGAGAGGACTAGCGGGAGAGCTGAGAAATACAGATTAGTAGAGATGGTGCTTTTGTTGAATAAAGCAGCTTCAGAGGAGCTGAATGAGTAGATTGAAAGTCATGTGCTTTGTCCGTATGGGATCCAACCTTTAATTACACCTTTGTGCACCTGCTAAGTCCAGCAGCACGAGTCTCTGGCTTCCATAATGAAACACGGACCTCTATTGTGAGCCACTCACACTCATACTGTCACACGTCTGCTTCTGTGCCTGTGCTCATGGAGGTTGTAGGTTAAAGTTTGTTTTCTTTTCAATCTTCTAGAGAACGGGCTTGCAGCCTTCAATGACCCCCGGGACCCCTCGCCTCACCCTGGACCCGATTTATAAAGCTATTTGAAACCGTACAACACTGAGTAATAATCCATTAAAAACAATTATGAATAAAATAGTGAATTAATGAATTAATGAACGAATAAAGAAATACATTATACTGTAAAATATCAAAACAATTGTTTAAAATGTTTTGTAATTGTTTTAACAATGTCATTTTTTATTTTGTGTATCTTTATTGCAGACATATAGGCTAATTAAAACATGAAAACCATTTATTTTACATTTCATTTTCATAATGGCTGTGTACACACACACACACACACACTTAATTTATCTAATCTTATTTAATTAATTTAGTGTTGCAATTCTGACACTGTAATGACTCTATATTTTATAATGTAATTAAATATAATTTAAACTGCATATTTAGTTTTATAATATAAAATTAAGATAATATATTTCTATATGAAAATTAACTTATTTTGTCACATTATTCATTCGTTTATTTATTTATTTACATTTTTATTCTTTCCTTTGACATTTGAACTCAGTACCTTGCACACAAATTTAACCCATCTGAATTAATTTCATTTGAATTAATTAATTTATTTATATTTAGTGCCACTGGCTAATGCCACATATCGTTCCCTGGCATAAATCAATAAAACGTCTTTCATGGATCACATGTTTCCATTGATTGGAACATGAACGCAGAGGCTTAATTTCTTGTTAATGTAGTGCCGAGGGCTGTTGTCCTGAGAGAGACAGAGAGAGGATGGTGTCCTGAGGGAGGTGTTCAGATGTTAATCATGCTGCAGCAGAAGATATTTCATAGAGGTTTGTGGTTTGAGCCGCTTTGTCGCGCTGTCAGGTGTCGTGTTAATGTGTCGTTCATAGACACACCTTAACCACGTCTACAGTAGCGCAGTCACAATACTGCAGTCAGAGCCAGACACACAATGCAATTAGCATGCAAAGGTGATGTGTAGGCGAACGCCACAATGTTGCTCCAAGGTTATACAAATATTGCAACAGTATTAGCAAGACTGGCTCTGTTTCAAATGCTTGCAAGCTTTCTACCTTGTGTTGGTTGTGTTCATGTATTTTTAGGATGGCAGCATGTTATGAATCTATGCTGGTGTCTTCTTCATTTGCTAAACCCATAGAACAGGTAACAATAAAACAGAATGAGATAGAAATATATTAAAATGAATCCAATTTTTGTAGTTAACAAAAGAAAGCAAAGCAAGAAGAAAGAAAGCAAAGAATGTGCAATTGGAGTTTCTTTACTGAATATACAATGCAAAAATAAATAAATAAATCAGTAAACATTGGTCTTTTTGTTCTGTACAACATCTAAACATACATAAAATACACATAATATATATACAGTACATTTATAATGAATATTTTCACACATTTATAATGATTATTTTTATACAAGTCAATTCTGCTTTCGTCATGACGTTTCTTCATGTTCAAAACATAACACTTATTCAATTTCATTGAAGATATGCCTTAAACAAGCATAAACAAAAAAAATAATATTTACCAATTGCATTAGGAAATTATATGTAATTTAACATATCCTTAGAATCCAAGTAATAATATCTTGCTATTTTGCTTACCAGGTAAATGTATTTATTTTGTATTTTAAGGAAGTTTAAGGATATATTAAAAAAAATATATATTTTTCAGTTAGAAATGTAATTAAACATCTTATACAACAGTAAACAAATTGAGACCATATATGAATGAATGAAGGATGCATTTATATAGCACTTTATTGTGTATTGTTGTACACCCAAAGCGCTTCACAATCATGTGGGGGGTCTCTCCTCAACCACCCAAAGTGTGCAGCATCCACTTGGATGACATGACGGCAGCCACAGGACAATGGCGCCAGTGCGCTCACCACACACCAGCTACAGGTGGAGAGGAGAGAGAGTCATAGAGCCAATCAAGTGTATGCTCTCACCACACACCAGCTACAGGTGGAGAGGAGAGAGAGTCATAGAGCCAATCAAGTGTATGCTCTCACCACACACCAGCTACAGGTGGAGAGGAGAGAGAGTCATAGAGACAATCAAGTGTATGCTCTCACCACACACCAGCTACAGGTGGAGAGGAGAGAGAGTCATAGAGACAATCAAGTGTATGCTCTCACCACACACCAGCTACAGGTGGAGAGGAGAGAGAGAGTCATAGAGCCAATCAAGTGTATGCGCTCACCACACACCAGCTACAGGTGGAGAGGAGAGAGAGTCATAGAGACAATCAAGTGTATGCGCTCACCACACACCAGCTACAGGTGGAGAGGAGAGAGAGTCATAGAGACAATCAAGTGTATGCGCTCACCACACACCAGCTACAGGTGGAGAGGATAGAGAGTCATAGAGACAATCAAGTGTATGCGCTCACCACACACCAGCTACAGGTGGAGAGGAGAGAGAGTCATAGAGCCAATCAAGTGTATGCTCTCACCACACACCAGCTACAGGTGGAGAGGAGAGAGAGACATAGAGAAAATCAAGTGTATGCGCTCACCACACACCAGCTACAGGTGGAGAGGAGAGAGAGAGTCATAGAGACAATCAAGTGTACGCGCTCACCACACACCAGATACAGGTGGAGAGGAGAGAGAGTCATAGAGACAATCAAGTGTATGCGCTCACCACACACCAGCTACAGGTGGAGAGGAGAGAGAGTCATAGAGACAATCAAGTGTATGCGCTCACCACACACCAGCTACAGGTGGAGAGGAGAGAGAGTCATAGAGACAATCAAGTGTATGCGCTCACCACACACCAGCTACAGGTAGAGAGGAGAGAGAGTCATAGAGCCAATCAAGTGTATGCGCTCACCACACACCAGCTACAGGTGGAGAGGAGAGAGTCATAGAGCCAATCAAGTGTATGTTCTCACCACACACCAGCTACAGGTGGAGAGGAGAGAGAGTCATAGAGACAATCAAGTGTACGCGCTCACCACACACCAGCTACAGGTGGAGAGGAGAGAGAGTCATAGAGACAATCAAGTGTATGCTCTCACCACACACCAGCTACAGGTGGAGAGGAGAGAGAGTCATAGAGACAATCAAGTGTACGCGCTCACCACACACCAGCTACAGGTGGAGAGGAGAGAGAGTCATAGAGACAATCAAGTGTACGCGCTCACCACACACCAGTTACAGGTGGAGAGGAGAGAGAGTCATAGAGCCAATCAAGTGTACGCGCTCACCACACACCAGCTACAGGTGGAGAAAAGAGAGAGTCATAGAGACAATCAAGTGTATGCTCTCACCACACACCAGCTACAGGTGGAGAGGAGAGAGAGTCATAGAGACAATCAAATGTACGCGCTCACCACACACCAGCTACAGGTGGAGAGGAGAGAGAGTCATAGAGACAATCAAGTGTATGCTCTCACCACACACCAGCTACAGGTGGAGAGGAGAGAGAGTCATAGAGCCAATCAAGTGTATGCACTCACCACACACCAGCTACAGGTGGAGAGGAGAGAGAGTCATAGAGACAATCAAATGTACGCGCTCACCACACACCAGCTACAGGTGGAGAGGAGAGAGAGTCATAGAGACAATCAAGTGTATGCCCTCACCACACACCAGCTACAGGTGGAGAGGAGAGAGAGTCATAGAGACAATCAAGTGGATGGGGATTATTAGGAGGCCATGATTGACAAGGGCCAGTGGGGGGAATTTGGCCAGGATACCGGTGTTACACCCCTACTCGACGCACACCGTGCTGCTTTGTCACGGGACATCCCAGCTGAAGATTATGAGGAAATTATATGGCTCCCTTTGCCAAGTGCATTTCAAACGACGAAATAATGGCATGCACGTGCCCTGTTCACTCCAAAGTCCACACTCCAAGAGGATAGGGATGATCACTTCCATTTGCAATTTGCCCCTTGAACCGTACGGTTCGGTACGCGTACTGTGCCACCCCAGCGCCCAGTAATTAACATGATAATTAATAGATTGCCGACTTTTCCATTTGTTGACATGACATGGTTAGATTCAGATGGTAAATATCATATATTATGTTGGGTGTCCATATTAGAGATAAAAAACCATGTTTAGAATGAAACCAACATATTTAAAAACATGATATTAATCATATCATATAATAAAATATAATTTGTTGTTACTACTGTAAATATATATTACATCATTATTGGATCCATTCAATACTTTCAGAATCTTTACTTTTTAAAATGATTTAGTTTCTTTATTATAAATAATATTTTATATTATTATATTTTAATGACAGTATATTTATTGAACAAAAAAATATTGTTTTTTTCAAAATAAGCAGAAAATAGTACAAACTTTGCTAAAGTGATTGTTTTGGACAAGTATTAGACATTCTATAAAAAAAAAAAACATTATTTTAGCTGAAGTATTTGTATCAATACCGTGTGCCCCGTGTATGGGGTAAAACGCCCCCCCCCCTTGCCACCTCATACATTTATACAATTTACAAACAAAAGAAACAACTTGAATAATTTATTTTGACACAAAATCTGTTGCCCCATTAATGTTCAATAAAACGTATGTATTTTTTCTGCTTTTCTGCAATTATAATTTTTAGGCACAGTGACTAGCACATTTTTTCATAAGGGGGGCCTTTAGCTCCGTTGTACCCTATATATGATAACACATGTATTTCAGGTTTTTTATTATATGTGCGATGAAGAAGACACCAGACAATCGTTTTTGTTTGTCAGTGAATGATGTCACTAAATGCTACTTTGAGTAATATGTATTACAAGGTGTTGAAGAAGTTCCTGTATTATATGGATTGTTGAAATTTGTTGCTGTCTTCAGACCTAAAAACAAAAAATGGACCGAAGGCACCCATCATAGTTGAAAACCCCTCGGCTGGTGTGTGTCTATCAGAGGTGTGTGAAGCTTGACAAATGGGCTTGATATGACTGCCTGTCCAGAAAAATATAGGCAATTTAGTCTTCTTTCATGGAAAAAAAATCAGTTTTATGACATTTTAAGCAGACAAATCTGATCTAATTTCTGTCCATGTCACAGTTTTGTGCAGGTCTCAGGATTGCTCGAGTCTCCCGCAGGACTCCTGTAATGTACAGTAAAATCAATTCAAGACTGTAGTGTAGCTACAGCTCCTGTCTGAGCTCAAGTGACAGATTCAACTTGCCCTTTAACAACTTCATCGCATTTATGACCAGCTCAGTGAAAACCTTCACTGCAAGGCAAATATCAGTGCCAAACGGTTTATACTTCATTGTTCCTTTTTTATTCTTTGTTGTGCTAAATAGTCCGACACTTAACAAATAATAGTCTGATTGGTTTTCCTCACTGCATATACATACTATTACTCACAAAATAACTAAGATGTATGTGTATATGTGTATAGTTTTAGCTTTATAGTAATTAAGCTATCATTTAGCAGACACTTTTATCCACATTGACTTACAGTGCACTAATAAAAGGGTTACTGTATTTTAAGTTAAGGTTAAGTTTCTTGCTCAAGATACTGTAAATGACTCAAGTCAGCTCCTTATGATGACTGAATGTCAACAATTCATCTCTTCTGGTTCAGCGTAGCACCATTTTGGAGAATATCTGCTGGATGCAAGCAACGTACGCTCTTGTACACGCTTTGATTTGAATAAAAACAGCGAATCTGGTGTGCGGCTGACACAGAAGAACGTAAGCTGCTTGCGTCCAGCAGATATTCTCCTACGCTGAACCAGAGGAGACAAATAATTGAATAAAGTCATTGTTTTGTATTCTTTGTGCAGAAAAAAGTGTTCTCATCGCTTCATAACATTCAGATTGAACCACTGATGGCAGATGGACTATTCTGACGATGCTTTTTATACTTTTCTAGGCGTCGACAGTGTTATTTACTTGACAGTCAATGGACCGTCACAAACCTCCCGGTTTCATCCAAAATTTCTTAAATTATGTTCCGAAGACGAACAAAGCTTTTACGGGTTTGAAACGACATGGGGGTAAGTGATTAATGACAACATTTTCATTTTGATGTGGAGTAATCCTTTAATATTGCAGGAAAGCCAAAGACAATCAGTGTTTTGGGGTGCCATTTATACTACGTTTACATTTATGCATTTAGCAGACGCTTTTATCCAAAGCGACTTACTTCAAGCTATACATTTTTTTTATCAGTATGTGTGTTCCCTGGGAATTGAACCCACAACCTTTTGCGCTGCTAACACAATGCTCTACCACTGAGCCACTGGGAGAAAACATGTGTTTCTTCCCGCTGACCTAACATCACATCAGGCGAACGCTGGTGTCCTTCACAGGTCTTAGAGTGTCAGTTTGTACACCTGCATGAATGTTATCAAGTTCATTTGCTGTGAAATCTAAGACTAGATGTTGAGAGTAACTCTTTTGCTCTGATTAGCAGTGTAGGGTACTTGCTAAATTAGTGCTTTGTTTTACTTTTTTTATTGTAAATCTAGATTATGGAGTTATGTGCATTGCTGAACAGTTTCAAATCTTGAAGAAACATATATAACCAGAGATTTAATTAAAGCTTGTTCAAGTTCCCTTTAGTCTGCTCTGTGAGTAGCCTTACTTTCATGCTGTTATGCTAACACAGACTCTTTAGCGTCTGGATATGTGTGGTGCCATTCTTTGATTAAATATTGAAATATGATACACTTTAAAATATGATGAAATGTTACATCTGATAGAAGTCATTCTTGGTACATTAATATTTCACAAATGACTGGAATTACTGGTGCTGATTAAAGCTAAGCCTAATGTGGTTTGAGTTGGTTTAAGATGGATTAACCCCTCTAAAACGGTCAAAACACAGCAGTTAACCATCATAGACCAGTCTACGATAGGATTTAAGTACAGTAGAGACCCAAAGAGTCAAACCTCCGGTGCACGTATTACAAGATTGGGCTTGACAGAAGTCTCTTCTGCTCATCAAGGCTGCATTGATGTGATCAAACATAGAGTATAATAATGTGAAGTATTTTTACAATTTTAAATAACTGTTTACTGTGTGAAAATATTGTACAATGTATTTGATTATTTTTAAACAAACCTGTATTTTAAGCATTACTACTCCAGTCTTCAGTGTCATGATCCTTTTATCAATGACTATGTTTACATGGACATCAATACACCGATTTTAATACGATTAAGACAATACTCTGATTAAGAGTCTACCATGTAAACAGAGATTTTTGATTACCTTAATCCGGCTAAAGTCATAAGACAATAGTAGTAGTAGCCCTTTATTGTCACTAGTAACAAGTACCAGCGAAATTAGCCATCAAGCTGTCCATACATACACAACATACATATGACAACGGGGTAGACAGAACAGGAAGACAGGGAATGTAAGAAAAATACAGCTTTTACATGAGGAAAGAGAGGAGGAAAACATTTTTTAACCCCCAGACTATGCTCCATTGGGGAGTACAGTGTGAGAACAGAAAAAAAACACCTCAGCACAAAAGCACATATACCATAAACACATGACTTGCAACAGGGGGACATATCCAGCTCTGGCAAGCAGCCGTCCGGTCCAGTGCCATTTATTTCGGCGCCGGTCGCAGACCTGCTCGACAGGTGGCGGTACAAAGCGTTCGGAGGCAGATGATCGGGGGAGGGGAGTAATGTCTGTAATGGGGGAAGGGAGCAAGAGAGTCTACACTGCATCGCTCTCTCAGGGTAGTTTATCCAGCATGACCTTGGCCAAGCCAGCCGGTACGGGGAGCCAGAAAAGATACGATTAAATTTTGTTGTGTCTTTTGGGGTGAACAGCTGCAAATCTTCACAGCTTTATTCTCTCTGTCCATTCTGGTCTCTGAAATCATCAATTTTCACTTGCAAAGCCGTAAGTTTCAACATGATGGTATCCATATTGCGGTTTATAGTCTCAGTCTCATTGCTGACCGCTCTTCCCACGTCTTCAATCCAAACGGGCAGCCTTGTGAGGCTTTGGACAGCTGTTCCCGTCTTCTGAATTTTTCGATAACCCAGGGTAAAGCCTAATCCAATCAGCAAAATACCTGTTATCATGGTGCCGAAAAGGTAGATATCAATGTCCTCCATGGAAAGAGCCGCCAGACATACGATTTGCCACTTCTCCCATACATCCCTCGTATATCCAGCCGCGAATGTCCCGTCGGGACAAACGGGTTCCCCAGAACCCAGACTTCTCCTTGAGAAGATGGTATCAATTGCGCTGAGAGACCAGTTGATCAAATCCATAATTTTCCAGTTTGGAGAGCCATGCAGAAGGAGTCTCTTCAATAGATATGAGACGAGACAGAAGAAGCAAGCAGGGAGGAAAAAAGGGGGAGGACGGGAGAGTGAAAAGAAGCGACTGCCTCCGTTGAGAGCCAAACGAGAAGATATAACCTATTATGAGGTTTTGCATTCATTATAATGCCTTAAGAATACCCGTATAATGTATTGTAAATATAGGCTTCATAGAAAGTATTACCGAAAATTTTTCATTTCTTTTAAAAGAAAATCTTACTGATCCCAAACTTAGGAATGGTATTGTAGTTCAGAATGCTTAAAAAAAAACTTTTGACTCTTTTGGCTTTCCATATTCCAATAAACATTTTTTAATGCTTCAGCATGCCTTAATAAAACAGTTTTGCAAGAACTACAAGGTCCAGGGAAAGTATGCAAACTCCATTTTGCTATGCCTCTAAAAAATTCCTTCTGGATGGAGGGAAACTCTGACCACAAAGCACAGAAATAACAGGTTATGCTAATATCCGAGGTCGTCTGCAGAATGGATCGCTGCACCATAATTTAAATTAGCTTCCATGCAGAATAAACTGCTGCGCGCGTCTGATTTTGTGCCAATGGTAAATCACTAAATTAAAACTCTGGATGCTCTTCATTAGTGACAAAAATGACCAGTGATGCAAACTTTTGGCCTTTACAAAAACATTTCATTCCCCTCCTGTGCGTCCTGTCCTGTTTTGTATGGATGCCCGTATCTCTACAGCGCTAGCATCAGCGTGTTAGTGCTAAAGTTGTCTTGCTATGACTCGTTTGCCGCTGATAACAGGAAGAGAGAGATGCTGAGAGTGCAACTATCCTCCGCGGGGTCAGTGTCGCTCCACCTCTAGTGCCCTTGACAGGATCCCGATACCCCACACAATGCACCCGTCAGTCTGGCAGAAATCAGCCTAGCTAGCATCTGTTTAAAGAGCTGATGTGGAGAGATTCTGGCTCATTTGTTGAGATCTGTGTAGGAGACATTATGGTTTATTCAGCTTTATTCTATACTGTTGTTGATAGCAATACTACTTTTTTTGTTGTTGTAAAAAATGCATTTAAAAAGTTGTGTTTAATACCATGTGTTAGGCTACTAGCTGTTTCTTCTGAATTGTTTGTAATATTTGCTAGCAATATACAAAAATTGTTTAAACATAATTTGTTTCTGTTAAGTGAAATATTATGCTTTAGTTTATTTTAAAAAGATGAGCATAAGTTAATTTCTGAAAGTAAACATTGCTTTAAATAATAATAAGTAATTAAATAAAGTCATTTTACAGTAATTATGGCTAATTATACAAGTTAATAGAAAAACAACAATACAAATGAAAAGCTTGTTTTTCATGTATATACTGTAATAATAAATATTCAGAATTTGGAAGAAAGAACAAAAGTAATCAAATGTGAAATTAGCTGAAACGTGCAGAATTTCATGTTTTAGAATTTAAAAGTTGAAAATGAATTTAAATATTAGTAAATTAATCTCTAGATGTCATGTATTTCTTCAATTAAACATTGCTAATATGTATTTATATTTGAATAAATATTTTATAATAATTGTTACTAGTTATTATGGTTTATTTTATGAACAATATGAAAAAAAAACTGTTAAATATCTGAATTTAATGTATATAAGAGTAAACATTCAGAAAGTCAAAAGTTAATATTAATGTCATAATATGAATACACATAATTGCCATATATTTTATTGATTGATTATTTAATATGTCAGTTTAATATTGATGCAGGTATTTTCAAGGGATTGTTCGTGACATCATGACAGAAAAACAACAACACCAATTAAAGTCTTATTGTTCACATGAATGAATGATGCGTTTATATAGTGCTTTACAAATAATGTAAACGTTCAAAAATTGGAAAAAGAACAAACGCTATATAATATTAAATTAAATCTACAGTAGCTTTTACTGATTGATTCTCCAGTGTAGTGCATTACTATAGATTCAGTGCTGTTGGAGTTTATCTAAGCAGATATAATAAATAATAATAATAATAATAATAAATGCTATCCAGTCAGCAGTTATTTTCAGTTTTCCATGTCAATATTTTTGTTTGATTAATATTAACGACCTAATAGTGAGCAGAAGGTCCATTAGGCTTCATTTACACTGCATGCGCAGATTCGATATTTTGACACAAATCCAATTTTTGTTCCACCTGTTTACATTAAAACCTCGCCAAGACAGGCATTTTGGTTCACGTGCTGCTGCATTAACATGAGGAACACATGCTTTTAGACATACATGAGCACACAGATTATTATAATGACTCTCAGTATACGGAGCGTCTCGATCACTTACCCACAGAGCAGCAAACCGCGTTTGAGTTTCTGTGTCATTGTTAGTTATGCATTCCTACTATTCCTTTAAACATCAACAGAGGCTGTTAGTTTTGATTTATGTTGTTATTGATGTGCCAGAGCTGGTTTCATACCAAGCACATATTCTTGGATAACTTTCAGCCAGTTGTGTTGTGCCTAACTGTTCTTAATCAAATCATCATTAATTCTGAACTGTTTGTCCGGCCTTTCATTTAGCATCCCTGTGAAAACGATCAATTCATAAACTAGTAGGCCTGCACAGATTACAGCGATCTTCTGTCACCATAGTAACAGAGGAGAGGAGGAAACCAGGGAAGTCGTGTTCTGATCAATAGCTCTGTGAAACAAGGATCTCACAAATAGAACACGTCATCTTTTCTCAATTTGTTGAGTAGTCAGATATTTGAGTTTCAAAAGAGAATGTGTTTTTAATCAGTCTCTAATATGACTCTGATTTGAGTTAAATAAGCACATTACATGATGCCATTGTTGTCACATTCATTTTCCAAGCAGTTACATTGAGTTTGGTCTTTTCTATTTTAAATAGATGCTAGACTTGCTGGAAACGGTTGCTCAGGGGCTTTACAAACACCCGCCGAGTGAACTAACTTGCCTTAAAGGCAATTTGGTTGAGTTAAAGGTGTGTGGTTCCTTTTCTAAGTGATTACAACTTGAAGGAGAGACCCTTAAACCTCAGAAACCACATAGCAAATACAAAAATTTGACGGCAGATTATAATATTTTTTTACTTTTATTCAACAGTGAAGTCTTAAATCGATCAAAAGTGACAGTAAAGACATTTATTTACAAAAGATTTATATTTCAAATAAATACTGTTCTTTTGAACTTTCTATTCTATACATCAATAAATCCTAAAAAATAACATGCATCACACTTTCCACCAAAAATATTCTGTTTTCAATCATCACAATGCTGATGCAATATTTAAACACCTTACAAGTAAACTAACAAATTAAAAAATAAATATATTTGCATTTTATTCACTGTTAATTGTAGAAACAAAAAGAGCACGAACTGTCCCAATAATATTTGTTTCTCCATTTAGTGAGCAACCTTATAATTTAGAAATGAAAATCTTATGTCAAAGGTTTTCTACCTTTCACCAGGACACAGTCCTCATGGCCACATCCATCAACCAAAACAATGTATTAATTAGAGAAACAGTGTCCCTTTAATTAAGAACCACTGTTATGCACCCCCCCCCCCCCATGTTAAGGTTAACCACTGATTTCTAGTTGTGTCCTTTTGTAAACCCAAACAAAGTACTTTCATTACACCGGCGGCAGCAACAATGCAACATGGAGAATAATAGTTCTGCCTTCTTTCATTGTGTGTACATTTGGGCGGTGTTATGCAAATCTCCCCACACTGTGACATAGACATGTGGGGGCGTGTTTAAATTAGCAGTTTTAGGGGGGCGTGGAAGAGTCTTAACTTTGATAAAGAATATCTCTTTGGTTTTGAGACTTTAGTCTTTGCAACTTCAGGGATCTCATCTGTGCACAATCAGCTTGTAACACTCCAAAGAGAAAGAACAACTTGAAATCGCATCATATTGACCCCTTTAAACACGATGCAAAATATTGTGAACTTTGTTTAAAGTCACTGCCAAGTGCACATATTCCTAACAATGTATTATTTGCATGATGAGCATCGTAATAATCAGGATACCCAGGTTATTTATTTATGTATCTTTTTTTATTTTTGCAAAACTTAAGTGCTTTGATTATGCACTTGTAGCATTGCATGTTCATTAAGAGGAAGATATTCCCATGGAGTAAAACAGGCATGGACATAATTAGTTCTTTCAGCTGCTGCTGCTGGCATCGTGTTGCATCTCTCTAATATATTAGTGTTTTTCTCCTCAAGGGTATGAGAGCATCTTTCCTTGGCCAAATGAACTCATGACTCATCTTCACACTACCCACCTTCTCTAGTATTCTCCTCTGGTTAGTACAGCAGAGATTACTCACCAAATCTGATCCACACCAACCCACAGCACAAAAACAACCTGAACACACACATTTGCTCGTCCTTTTCTGACATGATTTACTCGCTGTTTTTCCTCGTTAAAGTTTTACCCCTAATGAATAGCAAATTCTGTTTTAAATGACATTTACTCAAATTATTCAAATTATATTTCACATTTTTCTTGACTTAAAATGACAAAAAGCCTGTGGAACGATCATGTGCATACTAGCCTTTGATCATTACACACTGAAACCTCAACAATACCTGGTGCATAAGAAAATCTCAGCAAACAAAGATATTCCGCAGCGGTGACATTCATGGAAGCAGTGACAAGGTGCAATTATCATCAGATGCATTGCATCCTACACTGACAACACTGATCCGCTGTCACGCCCCTTTTCTTGCCTACGCTTCTGATATGAACCACGTGGAGAACTTCAGAGTATCAGAACACCGTGACGCCTCTGTGTTATAGGGGCGGTCTGTAATACCTGCTCTGTACGACCTCTCATTTGCAGATGCTTGACTGCTGTTTTTTCTTCTTTTAATGGGGGGGGGGGGGGGGGGGTATGTTCGTTGGTAGTTTTGTAATAATTTATTTTGAATAATCTAGAATTGTTTTATTCATTTATGTGAAAATAGTATGTGATATAGTACGTAAGGTTAAAATTGTGACACATTATATATAGTATTGCATGTCCCTCCCAAATAATAGTTAGACTATACATTGCTCCTGGTGAATTTCTGAAGTGTGCATTCATGCATGCATTTTAGGCTAACGTCATCCACAACCCCTGTGCTTTGCATGAACTTTCCTTGTTGTTGTATCAAGCTGGATGTCATGATGTTAGTAGCACTGTTTCCTCTAAGCTGCGCGCAGAGAAATAATGTGCAGCACTCATGCAAAAAAAAAATAGTTGGGAAGCCATTTGATTGAATTCTAGTAAAAACAAAAAAACATGCAATGCTCGGGCAACCCACTATAGAGTTGATATAGCTAAAGAGTTAGAACCGGTGAATGCGGTTTACAGGTTTCATAGAAAGACTGAAAGAGAATGATGTGCGCCAAATGAGTCGCTGTAGAAACCGAATACTTCAATGGTTGCGGATGAAATAGCTAAAATCGAGACTCAACTCTAACGCAATGGCATTTCGTAAAACGTCCTCGTGTCTTAAAGCAGAGTGACTTGATTAAGTGCTGGAAATATCGGAGGATGTGTACAGAACGGTAACACAACTCTGGGACATTTAGATACAGTCACACACAGGTGTATTGTGCAAACTACACTTCATAGCGATGTTTATTTGCACAGCTATAGAAGAATTCACATGTTCAAGTTTTTTTTTTAAATATTTAGCTTACAGATCTCAGTTTAAATGCTTCAGTTTTTTATATTATATTAAGTTATGTTAGGCCTATATCATAAACCTAATAAATAATTGACCTTGTTTTTTAATGGACGCTCTTCAGCTCATCAAGGCTGTATTTATTTGATCAAAATACAGAAAAACAGTAATATTGTGAAATACTATTGCAATTTCTAATATTGGTTTCCTGTTTTATAAACTTTAAAATACAATTTAGTCCTGTGATCAAAGCTGTGTTTTCAGCATCATTACTCCAGTGTCACATGATCTTCAGAAATCATAATAATATGCTGATTTATTAATAGTGTTGAAACTGTTGTGCTGCTTCATTGTTTTTGGAACATGTGATACATTTTTCTTTGATTCTTTGATGAATACAAAGTTAAAAAGAACAGCATTTATTCAAAATATAAAAGCTTTTCTCACAATATAAGTCTTTACTATCATCTTTTAACACATCGCTCCTGAATAAAAGTATTACTTTCTTAAAAAATAAAAATGACTGACCCCAAACTTTTGAAAATAGAAGTGCATATTGAAACACAAAACTTATATTTTGAATAAACACTGTTCTTTTTAACTTTGTATTTATCAAGTAATCCTGAAACTGTATCACAGGTCCCAAACAATATGAAGCAGCACAACAGTTTCAACTTGATAATAAATCAGCATATTATTATGATTTCTGAAGATCATGTGACACTGAAGACTGGAGGAATGATGCTGAAAATACAGCTTTGCTTCACAGGAATAAATTATATTTTAAAATAGATTAAAATAGAAAACTTGTATTTTAAATTGCATTCAAATAGATACAGCATTGATGAGCATAAGAAACTTCTTTAAAATACTTTTGAACTGCAGTGTATTATACTGTAAAATAATGTTATTTCAGGTAACCTAAAATGTACATGATTTAGTTCAAATCAAGGGTCAAAACAAATTAAAATAGCACATTAAAGTTCAAAGTTGCACACGTGTTGTGTTGTGTACTGGTCTGGTATAAAGGACGTTTTTGCTCAGGTGACTGAAATGTCTGCCCAATAGAGAAAGGTTTTACTCAGCAAGAAAAAACATGGAGGGAACATTGGTTAGTAGCACACTTCAGTGCTAGCATACTTGCTCTCTTCAGATTTAAAAGCAGGTAACACACTCTGCACTTTCACAGTACAGTATGATAACTGGGATTCAGCCTACAGACCGGGAACTATAGTTTCCTCAGGAGATGTTTTTCTCAGGACGGTTGCATGTAAATGGCCAGTTCTGGTGTATTTCTCTCTGCTCTTTTGTGCCGTTTCTTCAAGGTAAAAGCTTTAGAGAAGCTATTAAACTCAACATTATGATGAATGCTTCCACGTGTTGGAGGCTTTTCATCATCTAACACTTTAGGACGTTGCTCCATGTTTTCCAGCCCTATGCGGCTCTCAGAGACTTTTTGCACATTATGAAATATTAGTGGGATGTCTGCAGAAGAGCCCAGCGGCGCAGAGAAAGATGAGGCTGGTTTCAGCAAGATCTGAGTCTGCATTAATGTGTGTATAATGCAATGGACTCAGATTAAGGCTTTTATTTGTACAGAAACATTTGTCATTTGAGCTTTTTCTTCGAGACTGTTTTCAGAGTTTGAATTGTGACATACTTATATGTACTTTGTGTTTGAATTCTTTATCAAACACAATTTGAATCACATTTTTAGAGTCGATTATTGCATTCAAATGAAATATGACATGCACTATATGTGTATTAAGAAAGTAAATAGTAAATTTTGATGCTGACTTTAAATGTGCACTGAACACTTTATCCCTCACATAACCTTCACACCTATACATTTATGATGTGCTTTTAGTCGGCCTGAATTTATGTAGGAGCATAGATGAAAATGAACAGGCATATGGCGTGCCAAAACACATTTTCATAAGCGTAACTTTTTCTATTGGTTTGAATTGGGCACAGATGGTCCTAATGTCTGAGCTTATGCTGGATTAATCGCCAAAAACCCGAACAGGGTCAACGAGTCACACGTTGTTTCATCTTTTATATAGCAGCATTAACAAGCTTCCTTCTTAAAGGTAAAATGTTCCTCAAAACATGTGAAAAATATGTTGTGCAATGGTGAGCCGATTAGAAGATTGTTAATATTAAAAGTAACAATAAACCCATTCAGTATGATTTTGTTTTAAACACATGTATCATGGTTTCAACAAAAATATTAAGCAGCACAACTGTTTTCAATATTGATAATAATCAGAAGTGTTTCTTGAGCAGCAAATCAGCATATTAGAATGATTTCTGAAGATCATGTGACACTGAAGACTTGAGAAATGATGAGGAAAATTGAGCTTTAAAATGATATTTTAACATATATTCACACAGAACACAGTTAATTTAAATTGTAAAAATATTAAAAAAATTTTACTGCATTTTTGATCAAATAAATGCATAAATGCAGCCTTGGTGAGTAGAAGAGACTTCTTTTAAAACATGAAAACAATCTTACCAGCCACAATCTTGCCGTGTGCTTTTGTGAAAATTTATATGCATTTTCCATTGTTTTGTTTTCATTTTAGATCACACTTTTCAGGAGAATAAGACTGTGAAACCACAAAGCCGAAATGAGTTAAATATCCCACAGAGCTTAATCGATCTCGCTCACTCGGGTCCCTGCATTCATCATTCACATGTACAGTAGTTATGAACCAATCAGCTTGGAGCAGGAGCCCTGTTTCTGCTGGAATAATGGTACTTTCACAGATTCTCAGAGTTTTAATTCGTTATTTTAGCTTTATTTTCACACACCGCTGTGAAGGTTCATTGGCCTTTGTTATGGACACAATGCTGAACCAGGCACAGATTGTGTCAGAGCAGTTTAACAGGTTCCATATTTAGAAAGGCACTGTGAATTGAGAAGTCTGCAGTGCATATATTGAGTGCATATACTGTGTATATACATATAAAGTGCGCATTAAGGTAAGGCTAGCATTGTTTTATTGCTATATGGGCCTTAAATGTGTGATGAGTTATGGCAGAGTTTAATCCTTGGGGTTAGAGGTTAAAAATCATGATAGTTGCTTTAGCAAGAATCCCCAGTTAATTGCATTGTTAACTATGTTGACCTCTTTACCAGAAACGATCTTCCTCAAGTCCATCTTGGCTTGTTGGAGATAATTAACTGCAGTCATCCAGCCTGCTGTGGGTTCCTGTAGTGCAGTCGAGATAGAGATGCCATCTGCAAACCTAAATATATAATGATTATTATGGAAACTCTGACATGTGTTAATATGCAGTATTAATGGAAGCTGGTGCCATTTGAGGAATGTTCTGGGTTGAGCTGAATTTGTGCAATAATGTTGATTACCAGAGACAATGTCTTAGTTTTTTTAAAGCAATAGTTCACTCCAAAATGTAAATTTGCTGAAAATGTACTCATGCTCAGGCCATCCAAGATGTAGATGAGTTTGTTTCTTCCTCAGATTTTGAGAAATGCAGCATTGCATCACTTGCTCACCAATGGATCCTCTGCAGTGAATGGGTGCCGTCAGAATGAGAGTCCAAACAGCTGATAAAAACATCACAATAATCCACACCACTCCAGTCCATCAGTTAACGTGAACAGCTTCGTGTTAAGAAACAAATCCATCCGCTTTTATTTATTTTGTCCTGACAGTCAGCAAATCATAAATTAACTTAAGTGTCTTCTGATTTCTAACCTCGATGGCCGTTTCATATATCAAGCTTACCAAATAAGCCAGGCTTGTTTCAGTTAGTCTGACTCATTGTCAAATGATTTGGTTCCATAAAGCAAATTTAACATAGAACAAGCTTAGTCACTATGGCAACGTATGCTGGGAAACTAACCTGGTCCGGGGCAGGCTAACTGTCTGGCAAGCCGGGCTCACACTGTGCGGTTATTTAAAAGTCCTTTAGGATTGTACTTGTCAGACTGTACGAACATGATTATCATGTCACACTGTGGGATCTCAGTTATCACTAATGTCGGACTATACGACAGACAAGATGAGTTAAAAACGGGTGTGCGCAAGGAAACTTGTCCGGAGATTTACATTATCAACCCATACACGCTGACTGCGAGCTGCACGCGGGACCGAAATATTGGCTATCATGAAAAGTATATGAACGCCGGCAATATCGGCGTATTTACGAAGAATAGTGTATGCAGCTCTACACACCCATATCAAAATGTATGGCTGAAATAATAATTCTCTAGCATTAGTTCTGCTCATAGCTTGTCTTCAATAATGGAGACAGTTTGACATTCATCGTAGGGGTAGTCACACAGAATCTCATGAAAGGTGAAATTTGATCGCAACATCCATTAATCTGCAGTCAGCGAACATGTCAATCCAGCAATCAAAGACTACAGATATTAGCCAAGGCTTCTAAGAATCTTTTAGGATTTTCTACATTTGTCTCAGACGACCAAATCATGGCCAAAATCGCACAGTGTGAGCCGGCTTAAGCTGAGCTCCTCTAACACTGACCAATAGGAACGCAAAGACATTATTTATTTGATTGAAGACGTTATTTTAATTGGCCTTTGAACTTAGCTTTATTGCATGGCATTAAAAGAGCCTTACCTTGCCAAAGCACTGACAGAACCCATTAATCTAATGACATTGTTGAGTGCTCCAAATGCAAACTTTGCTTGCAACAAACAAAGCAATTGACAGCGCTCTGATCCAATGGCATCGTCCGAATGACATGCATTACTCTAGCCCAATGATGTTGAGGGATCCAGTAGGGATGGCAATCATATTTCAGGGTGGCCGTGGCATTCTTGATCACAATTCTGCTAAAATGTATCGCCAGTACGTGCGCTCATTGGCGCTCCCTCCTGCTGGCCTAGCTTGCGTATGCCTAGAAATGGTACTGGGAGAAATCAAGATTTATGTATCGATACATTCAGAGATATAGTGGTATGAAGACCTCTCCAGTCCTGACATCCATCTGTGGAGCTGCTTATCTCCAGTGACACTCGTTTTCTCTCCTCATTCCTCTCTGTTGTGGTCTTTTCTCAGCTCCGCTCTCAGAGTGGGATTAAAACGGATGTGCTCAGACATCAGAGTGGAGGATTCGGCCCCAGCGATCAATCAAGTCATTGATAAAGTGAAGAGCAGGAGTCCGCTGAGGATTCAGAGCAGTGCTCTCTGTACAGCACTCAGGATGACGGCGAGGGTGGGACATCCTGCGGGTCGTTCCCAGTGGAGCAGGGTGAAGTGAGGTCAGAGATGCAGCGTAAGTTCAGCAATATGGGTTTTATTGGCGAAGAGGCTGATAATCTTCTAGTGAGGTCATATTGCTGACTAATGCTTTTTAGAGCAGATTTGAGTTTTTGACTAAGAAGGAACATTCTTAGAAATCGAATATAAAAAAAAAGTTTTTTTTTTCCAGTAGCATTAACAGAATGTTAGTGTTCAAAGTTATCTGTTCTCAAAACGTCATTTGTACATCGTTCATGGTGCCGTTTTCCTGAAATGTTTTAGTTGGACGATTGTGCAATATATTTAAACGTCACTGCTTACTACTTGTTTTTCAGAACATTCAAAGAAGGTAACATTTCAATAATGTTTCCAGAAGGATTACACAGAGCTTATGTAGAGCTAAAAAAATGACATTTTCAAAGATCATGTTGAAATAACATTTCATAACTTAATGGGAGAATTAGCAAAAATGTTCTTTAGAATATATATTTGTGTTAGCTGGAATCAAGGCCATAACTAAGTTTTTAACATTGGGGGGACTAATTACATAATAATAAAAAAAATATATATATATATAAAATACATAAAGACTATTTGCATAAATGTTAATGATATTTTAAAATTGAGTAACTTGTGTAAAATAAGTATTTATTATGGCAAGGCAAGTGTTTTTATATAGCACATTTCAAACACAATGGTGATTCCAAGTGCTTTATTTTAAAATTATTTAAAAATACTCATTAAATAATCACAACAGATGCTTTAGAAGTAAATTTAACAATACACATTAAAAGGAATTTAAAATAAGCATACATTTTGTTGTTTTATTTAGTCAGAAGTTCTGTGTGCAGCTCATTTGCTGTCACTTAAGTTCAATTCCATGTATCAGCAGTTAATTGGAAATGATCACCCTGCTCTCTAGGTATTGGTTTTGTCATGAGCCTTTAAAATACATCTTGGTTAACCTCCAGACATTTCGTAGCTACAGCTGTACACATAGTTAGTATTTATGATTATGCTTGCAGTGATGATGTAAAGGAAAAGAGCACAAGAGACAATATGAGGACGGGTCCAACTGAACTCTGGTTTGGATCAAACAAGTCCTTCTGATCTTCAGAGATGTGGGTCCTAACTCTGCTGAAGCGGATTACATACAGTAGACTGAATCTCGGTAAACTGGGAACCCTGTGAAGACACCAACTGCAGAAATGGTTGGTGTAGCGTCTGTTGGTTTTAACACCTTGAATATCAGTCAGTGTCACTGCTCAATGCCAGAAACAGCTCTTAACACTCAAACCAAACCGCTACAGATGCTCACGGTCATTTCTAAGCGATGTGAAATCCTAACAATGACACCCCGTGATTCCTCACACAACATCAGTGATTACAGAAATAGATCTCTGTTTCTTTTCATGAGTATTCATGCAGTTACGACCTTCAAAAAGGATGCAAACAATTATAAAGTTGGCTTTGCATGGGTGGAGTTTATAATAAACTGTTCTTGCGGTGTTGCTAATAAACTTGGCAGGCCGTAGGTATGATTCTGTTCAAACAGTAGTGAGTGTTTCTTAAGCGTTTGGCTTTGAGCGAGAACGACCTCCTGCCTTAGCAGCGTGACTGTCGCAAGCCAATATGGTTTGCCAGAGAAAGTGACTTGCTATTCTTTCAGCAAGGTCAGTCAGCGTGTAGATGTTAGGCATGATAGCTTGCATCATAGTTCACTGTCTCATGTAACAGTTAAACGAGTCTCCTAAAGTTTGGAGAGCTGCTGCCACACTTCTCTCATTCCTGTTCATGTTCCTGAATGTGCTTTAAGGACGAGATCACATTTGGGCCGCATTGAAATGATTACACTGCTAAACGAGCCGGTCTCATGAAAATATGCATACGCCAAATAAATCTATATATCATTAATTTAATTCTGTAAAATCTGAATCTGTAAATCTGTTTAAAGTTAGGAGTGATAATTAAGATATTTAAAAACTTAAACACACATGCATTTATTCAGTATGACACTGTTTGTTTATTTATATAAGTCTTAGAGCCATACAAATATTCACATTTACATTTTCCAATCACTTTGTTTTCATTTTTATTTTATTTTTTCAATTAGATTTTAAAGTGCCCCATTATGGTTAAAGAAAGGTTCATAGTTTGGTTTTGGGAGTCCCCAACAACAGGTTGACATGCGTGGGTCAAAAAACACTTTCATTGTCTTATAAAATGCATTTATTTTTAGCTTACTTGCTCAATGACTCCCAAATGATTTGCTCAGCGCTTCGTTTTTCCAAACCCCTCCTTTGCGTGATGCTAATCCGTGGTGATTGGTAGATTGGTCTCATTTTCATCTCATCTCGCCTGTAATGCCTGATAAAGCAGTGTGCTGCTTTGTGTACAGCGTTACCGGGGAAACCACTATTTTACCGCTCCAAAAGCGGCACCTAGTGGCAAAGAATGAATTAGCATTTTCATTCAGACCAACAAGAAAAGATGAATAAGTGGGTGGGCAATATGCTAATGTTTCATGTTGACGTTAACATGAAGGGCTTGGGATGCGTTTTAAAAACGACTCTGGTTCAGTGATTAAGAGTCAGCTCTTTCTTTTGAGAGACTTCGGGCGCTATCATACACCCGGCGCCAGGCACAAGTGTTTTTTGCTAGTGTCAGCCCGATGCAATTATCTTTTTCACGTCCTGTGCCACGTTGTTTAAAGAGAAAATGCATTTGCGCCCATTTGTGTGCTCTTGGGCGTGCTGGTCTGAAAACAAGGTGTGTTCAGGTTCATTGTTGGCATGTTGCTATTTTGAGGCAACTGAAATAGACCACGCCATTGTTGACCAACTGAAACCTGGTCTAAAGTCAATGGCGCAGTATTTTTGTTGTTATTTAAAAAGCGTGTTAGTAATGTGTGCCTATAGGTGGATCCACAACGCGCGTACACTCTGTTTCCTCTCTGGAGATGCGTTCAGTCTTTGAGCAACTGGCTCTTAAAGGAAATGAGAGATGAGACTCTGATTGGTCTGTTTCACGTTATACCCAAAACACACCCATGATTCATTAAAAGAATAGTTGTCCTACTAGCAAAAGTGGATTCGGACATGCCCCAAGTGCACCTGCGCTGTGCGCTTTAGACCTTGTGCTTAGATTACATAATGTATAGATAGTGTACATACGGTGTATAACGTGTAGTTGACAACGAAGTATGTCTTTATAGTACACTATGTGTACTGAGTATATGTATGTGTATTTTGCACATTGTCTTCTGTACAGTCTGTAAATATGTACTGTCCATATGTAAATTGTTGTGTTTTGTCTTGTTGTTGTTTTTTGCACTGTCTGGAGCACGCTCGTAAGAATTTCACTCACCAAGGCACTTGTGCTGTGGTGATGTGACAATAAAAGTGATTTGATTTGATTTGATTTGATTAGATCGTTAAAATATGGCCCAATAACTTTATACACGGTGCACTTTCAGATTTAACACTTTTCAGGATGTTTTCATTCACGTAGAGCTGTGTTACACACGGCATGAAAGCTCATTTTCAAAAATCCATAATAAGGGGCACTTTAATTTTTATTTGTCACAATGATATTAGTGTAGTTCTTAATGTAACCCACACTGAGGAAAAAAAAATAACTTAAAAATGGTAACATTTAAATTAACTGGCTTTTATTCAAGTCAAAAATATTATTTACCATCACTGAACCATCAATATACATCAGTTTATGCCAACAAAACTACTTTTGCATTGCATATACATTGATTCAAATAGAAATAGTTATTTAAGGAAACAGTTGCAAGTTACTATTTTTCACAGTGAACATGCATTTTAGGTGCATTTATTCATTTATTCATTCATTCATCACAGCAGATGCCATCAGGGCGATTTATCCTGACATCTAATGACTCATGTGTCTTCACTCTCATTCCTGAGCGGCAGTGAAGCTGTAAATGTCTTCTGATGTTGTGTGAATGAATAGCTGGAGTCAGATCCATGTATTCGGGGGTCTCCGAGCTCAGCTGAGTTCCCAGCAGGCCGAGCAGAGGCTGAGGTCGTCTCTGTTGACCCTGATGCACACCATCTGTGATGTGTCACTGCAGGAGCACAAAGACACGGAGCTCCGGTCAGTCATGTGACGTGACTGACTGACTGCAATTCATAACTCAGAAATGCATGTCATCTAAGAATGAGTGTGTGTATGTAGCAGAATTATTATTAACTAAAACTAAAATCATAAAAAAACTTTACTTGAAAAGAATAAACATTAACTGAAATGAAATTCATTTATGTCATAATAATGAGTGTGTGCATATGTGGCAGGGTTATTATTGTTAACTTAAACCATAAAAACAGTTCATTATTACAATTTACAATTGTTTGAAATAAATTAAACATTAAGTGAAATAGAATAAAATATAAAACAAACGTTCAAATATTTGGCAAGGCGACATTTCTAATTTTCTTTTAGTAAGTTGAAGAGCTAAAAGAACTAAAACTAGAGTTTTAACTAAAGTTAAAACTAAAAACATATAGACATATATAAAAATAAAAATGACAAAAACACAAACTTTAACTAATAAAAAAAAATTAAAAAAAATTGAATTGTGTGCATTTAAAATATTTTGTAACATTTTACATTTTACGGTAACATTTATAAATGTCACGTTAAATACCTCAATTGTATACGTTCTTGTTGAATATTTGTATTTATTTATTATTTATGAATTAAAATGAATACATATTTCCTATGATATATGTTTTTGTTGATGAATAGAAAGTTCAAAAGAACAGCATCTATTTGAAATAGACATTTTTTATTGTCACTTTTGACTAAATTTGATGTATTGTTGCTAAATAAAATTAATAATTTCTTTAAAACAAACAAACACTATAATCCACAAGACAAAACCAGATAAATAAAGATGTTCAATCTGTGTTATTTTTAATGTCGAATGCAGGAACTGTGATGCATTTATCAAATGTGATGTATTTTTGTCATATATTATTAAACTGTTTTCTTTGATGAATGGAAAGTTCAAAAGAACAGCCTTTATTTGAAATATAAATATTTTTTAACATTATGAATGTTACTTTTGATAAATTTCATGCATCCTTGTTGAATAAATGTATCAATATCTTAAAAATTTTTTTACTGACCCCAAACCTTTGAGTACACGCATGCACGCACGCACACACACACACACACACACACACAGACAGACAGACACAGACACAGACACAGACACGCAGACAGACAGACAGACAGACACACACACACGCACACACACACACACACACACTCACTCTCTCACACACACACACACACGCACACACTCACTCTCTCACACACACACACACACACACACACACACACACACACACACACACACACACACACACACACACACACACACACACACACACACACAGACAGACAGACAGACACAGACACAGACACAGACACGCAGACAGACAGACAGACAGACACACACACACGCACACACACACACACACTCACTCTCTCACACACACACACACGCACACACTCACTCTCTCACACACACACACACACACACACACACACACACACACACACACACACACACACATAAATCCGCAAGACAAACAAATAAAGCAAAATGTGCAGGCAGCAAGTTAATGGATGTGCAATCTGTGATATGTTCAACCCTTTATTTCTTTTGCATCTGACAAATAATTAATGTTATGCGACAGTTGCAGAGCCTTCATCCAAATATGGATTTCCATTTTGCATATTTCAGCGTGCGTTCTGTCCGAGTGCCGCAGTTCAAACAGGTCTAAAGACAAGGACACTCCAGTGTCTCAGTATCTGCTGCTGAAGCGAGCCGGATCCATGACTGGAATTAGGAGGCCAATCGACAGGAGTCTTTATTCAAATGAGAATAATTGATTGGTCACCCTTTTGATTTACATATAAATGAGAGCTTTTTATCAGTCTGTCCACCTGTTTGAACCTCATGATGAGCCGTTCCCCTGTGAGAGATGTGATGTGCTGTCGGGCTTCATTCTCACATCAGAGAGCGACGACTCGTACTGTGCTTTGTATTCGGCTGGTGTCACCACATCAGAAACCAGATACTCAATGAAAACATCCGGCCAGTGAGGGGGAAGAGGAACCCACAGAGACTCATGAGGTCACGTTCAATCTTTATTCATATTTGTACCGCTTTTAGTGAAACAACAGAACAGAGAAGCGCTCAGAAGTTTAGGGTTGGTAAGCTTTTTAATGAAAGAAGTCTCTTCGGCTCACCAGGGATGGATTTATTTGATCAAAAATACAGTACAAATTGTGAAATATTATTACAATTTAAAATAGTTGTTTATTTCTGTGATCAAATCTGATTTTTCAGCATCATTACTCCAGTCTTCAGTGTCACATGATCATTCAGAAATCATTATAATAACATTATTGATAATAATCAGTATTGAAAACAATTGTGTTGCCCAATATTTTTGTGGAAACCGTTATAAATTTTATTTGTCAGGATTCACGAATTAACATAAAGTTCAAAAGAGCAGCATCTAATTAAAAAACTTTAACTAAAATAACAAAAGAATAATCAAATTGAAGTGTGTGGATTTCAAATATTTTATAACATTATAAATGTTACAGTAAAATGTAGAAATGTCACATTTAATATATCGATTTTATACATGCTTGTTGAATAAAATGTAGGGGTGGGCATAGATTAATTTTTTTAATCTAGATTAATTTTGGAATTAATCTAGATTAATCTAGATTAAAATGGCTCATTTGAATTCTGCCGAAGGCATTCAGAATATGTGTGCTACCCAAATAATGACTAAAAGTAAGTCTTTGAGAACGGGTTTCTCAAGCCAGGTGGCGCATTAGACCAGGGACTCATCTCCTGTTTCCAAAATGCATCACAAACTGCTTGAGAAAGCTGTTCTACTATGATAATTGGTGATGAAAATAAACTATGTTCAATAAGATGTACCTGTGTTTACTAACTGTTTATTCAGTTAAACATGAATTTTGAACTGTAGGCCTACATAAGAGGTCGTGATGAACTGTTTACAGTTTCCATTGGGAAGCTTCTTAAAAATACATTTTCCCTGAAGCAAACTCGGTGTTATGTCGATTTGTGCTACCCTGTCAGATTTTGCTACCTCCATTAAAACAGTGGGTAGTACAATTCAAAAACGAAAAATTCTACCTGTTAAATTATGTTTTTATTAATGTGTACACCTTACAGTAATGTGTAGGCCCACACCTTACAGTAATGCACATACAGTAATTACGTGTTATATTCGCGGTTGTGGATAGAAGGGATACATCTAGTACCGGAAACCAACAATAAATATTTTTTTCTACATTTTAGATTGTGTTTTATTAACGTCTACACCAACCCCAACCCTAAACATACCCTTACAGTAATGCAGATATATTAAATATTGTTGTTCAGCGTGAGAAATAGGATGCAATATTGATGCGCGCATGCGCAATAAGCCGAGGTAAGAAAATTTGACGGGTAGGATAAAATGTCAGGACACCGGCGGCTTCATAGCTGCATCCATGTTAGCACGTCACGTCTGATGTGGTAATTTCACAGTGACGTTAGGCATACACACAGGTTCGAAGCAGAGGGTGACACGGGGTGAATTCTCAAGTTCACATGAGACCTAAAGCGCATCCTGTTTGCTTAAAAGCGCAACGTTTCGTTGTTATTCTGAGTGCACACAAATAAACGTAGAGTCTTTACAGATTCGAAAGATGTATTAGGCTACTTTTATCTGTATGACCAAAAATGACGGAGATTTTAAGAGCAAGTGAACACACCGGAGCCTGTCTTGCAGCAAACGCGCTTCCACACAAACACTTCAATAGCGCACATTTCTCTAGGTTAACATCATATTGAGCGGCCATGTAAAGTTGCTACTACATACATCTTTCAGATGAAAAGCCATATTTGAGGTTGATGAATGATAGGTGAGCGTTTGGATGTCCTGCCCGATTGTATTACCACATAGACCAGCCGTTAACAATCTGTCCATCACGGACTGCGAGCCTCTAGTTCGAAGACTCGTTCTCGCCCCCTACAGTGCAATTCGGCTAGGTATACATCCGCGCTAAAATATCAGGGTGAAAGTCATCATAGCTTGCGTAGTATAGACCCAGCTCCCAACCCAACTTTGAGAATAGATTAACGGCGATATTTTTTTTATCGCCGATAAGAGTCTCGCGTTAACGCAGCACGTTAACGCCGATAACGGCCCACCACTAATAAAATGTTAAACTTTTTATTTATTAATTAAACATGGATACATTTTTCCTATGATCTATTGTATTTGTATTTTTGTATTTTGTATAATATTTTTGTGGAAATTGTTATACATTTTATTTTTCTGGATTCACAAATGAACATAAAGTTCAAAAGAGCAGCATTTATTTAAAATAAAATTAATGTATAACAATATAATTGTCCTTACTCTCTATTTTGATGAATTTAATGCAGCTTTGATGAATAAAATCATTCATTAAAGAAAAAACTTACAGACCCCAAACTTTTGACTGCTTAAAATAAATAAATAGACAAATAAGTAAATACTTTAATTAAAATCTAATAATAATTAAAAAGGTAAGTAGTAATAATAAAGATGATTTATTGTCAGAATTCATATAACATAATTCAGTTTTCCCACATCTGTGCTGAATGACTTCATAAAGTGAACTTGAAATATTTCTCATCAAATTCTCCCAAGACCACACAATGAGAGCTGCTATCCACTTGAACTTTCTCTGTTTTAGGAGAAAATAATGATAGCTATAATTTCCCACCAATCTCATACTGTTTCGTTTCTGTAATTATTCAATATTACTGAAGAAATCTGACTGCGTTACTGAATTACACTAATGAAAGCCCTGTTTAAGTGTTGAGATAAACAGTGAAATACGTTCATCTCTACAGTGCAAGCGAACAGGAATGATCAGGAGTGACACTGTTCTCCTCTGTGCTTTTATGCATCTTATTTAGGTTATAAAATCCATTTAATTATCATTTCATTATTCAATGAGGCATGACTTACGAACAATCTGAGCTCTCTGGGAGTATTACAGGTGATTAGGTTAATCACTTTTGCTGATGGAGGAGTCATAATTACTGCACTGCTCCTGTGAAGAAGCTGAGGATTCAATGATCTTGAATCCTAAACAACCTTGAAGAACTGCTGCAGTGAATCTGAGACACTCGTGCTTCATGACAGCTCATGACACTCGTTTGCTCTGTCAGAGATCAGGAGACACGGCGTTGTATGTTACGTTTAGCTCTCATTTTTAGCTCTCGATCTTAGTTCTTTTGATCACAGATGTTGGTCTCTTGGTAACTCTGAACACAGATGTTGCTCATAATCATATCTGAAAACAAGCACACATCTCTATTTCTCATCAGACACGTCAGATATTAATTTGACATCTTGTGTTATATTTTTCCTCTCTATATTTGGAACTATTATATTTTTTGTGCACATATGTTGTAAAAAATAAAATTACAAATGAAAGGTTTGACTACTTTAGTAATTTCCACGAGTACAAATCTTAATATTTAAGCATATAATGATATTAGGGAATTGTGTTCTTATAATTGTATAGTAACAGTTTGGACAGAACCCTTTTCTATTGTAACATGACAGTGTCTCTGTGTATAAGACAAGAATCAAAGAGAAATGATGATTCAGTCAGTGTGGAAGAACACACACACACACACACACACACACACACACACACACACACACACACACACAGTGTGGAAGAACTTGACTGGTCTGCAGAAAGCAGCTGAACACCTCTGGTGTGACTTTAAATGAGACACAAACTCATCACCAAACACCAGTGACTTCATACAATTTTTAAGTACATGAATTTCTTTGTTGCCACAGTTTGGAAGTGCCCTTTTCTGTTCTAAAGAAGGGGTCCCAGTACTTTTGTCCATATAATGAATGTACAAGTATTTAAATAAACACATTTCATTCAGTCAGGATGCATGATCCTGAGCAATCATATATTAAATTAACACTAAGGACAATGTTACAAAATATTTCACTTTTTATTATATATATATATATATATAAAGTAGCACAGTTTCACCAAAACATTAATCCGCACAACTGTATTCAACATTAAAATTGATATTACTGATTACTGATACTTTTCACTATTTATCTTTTGTCTTGTGGATTAAATATTAATAGATGAAATGAATCGTGTACATTTGAGTCACCAGCCGCTGCTGAAGTGTGATTTACATAACCATTCCTTTATATCTTTTTTCACTGTATTAGAAATATGTGCTATATCAACTGGAAACCATGAGAAGATGTTCCCAAGGGTGTGCTATATTTCTGTTAAAGGGATCTTTCCCCCGGGGGGCTTGTACAATGCACATCACTGACTACTGTCAGGACTTATGCAGCAGAAATAGCCACGGCGTGCAGAGACTTATGGCATATTGTTGGTTGAAACTCATTGGGTATGCAGGATTCAGACTGCTGATGAGGGCACATTGACTGCCGATACGACCTATTCTCCAGAGACCTGATGCTGATGACGGGTCCCGGTGGGCCTGGAGAGAGTTTGTGTGTTACGAGCGACAGCAAGAAGCTGACAACCGCATGGACTTGTATTTATGCCCTTTTCCCCTAGTCCTTTCTTCTGCTTCTTTGTTCAGATGTATGTTGCAGGTAGCACAGAAGTGTCCAGGTATATGTTGTAAGGCGTTTCAGAGCAGAGCTGGAATGATGTGGCTCTGGGATTGATTTAAAGACTTTGTGCTTGAAAAGAAGGCAAAAGACCTTCCTGCTAGGCTTGAGGGAAGGAAAAGTGGTGTTAGAGAGGATAAAGCACTTAAATAGATCTAAAAAAGCTTTTCTCGTACAGCATTTCACTGGCAATGTAAAGGTCATGGGTTCAAGGGAAGCTCCGGATCACTTTTCTTGATCTGTAGAGACAAGTTCATCAAGTCAAGGTTATCCAGGTGCACTGTGCTCTTTCTTTCTTTCTTTCTTTCTTTCTTTCTTTCTTTCTTTCTTTCTTTCTTTCTTTCTTTCTTTCTTTCTCTCTCCTCTCTCTCTCTCTCCTCTCTCTCTTCTCTCTCTTCTCTCTCTCTCTCTTTTTTTCTTTCTTTCTTTCTTTCTTTTCTTTCTTTCTTTCTTTCTTCTCTCCTTCTCTCTCTCTCTCTCTCTCTCTCGCTCTTTCTTTCTTTCTTTTCTTTCTTTCTTTTCTTTCCTTTCTTTCTTTCTTTCTTTCTTTTCTTTCTTTCTTTTCTTTCTCTCTCTCTCTCTCTCTCTCTCTCTCTCTCTCTCTCTCTCTCTCTCTCTCTCTCTTTTTCTTTCTTTTCTTTCTTTCTTTCTTTCTTTCTTTCTTTCTTTCTTTCTCTCTCTCTCTCTCTCTCTCTCTCTCTCTCTCGCTCTTTCTTTCTTTCTTTCTTTCTTTCTTTCCTTTCTTTCTTTCTTTCTTTCTTTCTTTCTTTCTTTCTCTCTCTCTCTCTCTCTCTCTCCTCCTCTCTCTCTCTCTCGCTCGTTCTTTCTTTCTTTCTTTCTTTCTTTCTTTCTTTCCTTTCTTTTCTTTTTCTTTCTTTCTTTCCTTTCTTTCCTCTCTCTCTTCTCTCTCTCTCTCTCTCTCTCTCTCTCTCTCTCTTTCTTTCTTTCTTTCTTTCCTTTCTTTCTTTTTTGCTTGTTTGCTTGCTTATTTGTTATATTTATTGTTTTGTTTACTTGGTTGTTTGCTTTATTTAATTGCTTATTTGCTGTATGTTTGTATGCATTAATTAATTAATTTATTTTTATTTGCTTATGTTTATTTGCTTATTTATTGGATTATTTGTGTTTATATTTGCTTTTTTGCTTATTTTATTATTTCTTTGCATATTTTCTGTTGTTATTCATTATCTCATTTATATTTTATCATTATTTGCTGATTTATATTTGTATATTATATTTGCGATGTTTATTATACATTACATTATATATTACATACATTATACATTGCTCATGTATTCATTTGCTAATGCCTATTTTATTGATTAATTAATTTATTCTTGTTTGTTTGCTTTCTTATTTGCTTTATTAAATTTGTTCATTCATTCTTATTTGCTTATTTTTGTGTTTGGTTATTTATTTCTGCTTATTTGCCTATATTTGTTTATGTGGCTTATTGTCTTCATTTATTTGATTATTTCTGCTTATTTGACATATGTTTCTTTATATAGCTGCTCGTTATAGCCTCTACATTTTCATTTGATGAGCTGACATTTCACTCGGTTTCCAAAACCACTAAAATAATAAATCCAATTTTTATATGTTGATTATTTTAAAGCAGTGATATTTTTGTACATACAAAAAATAAAAAAAAAAATGCATGTTTTATTTGTATTTATTGATTTAGTTCATATGATGTTGCAGTCAGAATCAGAATCGGCATGAGTTTTCTGAGTCTTTCCACTGCATGAACCAAACTGGTTTTGCTGCTGGACATGCAGGTAACAACAGGTGCTCAAGCTTGTCAGCTAGTTCAAGCTGTGTGTTGAACACGGTCCAGATCCCCATCGGTTTAGCCAAGGTGGTCTAGCAGCTTTAGTCTGATTCACCAGTGTGTGTCTCAGTCTGACTTCAGCCATCTATAAACTTTGACCTGGTACTGTGACTATCAGAAGCTGATTTTAGCTGTGTATTTTTAGCATGGTAAAAAAGGTGATAACCACAGGGGAGCACAGTGAACACAGGTGTACATGTTAATTAACTCACAGGAAGATGATGCATCCAGATGTGGAGCTCCTGCGTTCCTGCTTGATGATATGAGTCCTTCTTACTGATTTCCACTCTTAGAAACTGGACGCGGATCTGGACGCTGCATGTCGGTTGTGTCAAACCGTTTCGGTCTCATTCTTTGAACATTTCTTACAAGGTTAGCCAACATGTATATTTTGGCTTCAATGTGGATTTCAATGTCAATTTGATACGAACAGATCCAACTCAAACATGTTAATGCAGATAAAATATCCCAGTAGATATTGTATAGTGTTTATTTGACCCAGAAATATATTTTTAAGGTCTACTAAAATTAAAATCTTCTTGTAACACTTTATAGTAAGGTTCAAATAGTTCATGAATACAGTAGGTATCATGAACTAACAATGATCAACATGTTTCACAGCATTTAATAATCTAGGTTAATGGTAAATGTTAAACAAATACGTAATATGTAAAGAAATCCATTAATCAATCAATTAGATTTATTATTAATGTATTATTGTATGTAGAATGTTTGATAGTAATGTAAAAATGTCATTGATTTTAGCTTGAGAAAGCCTAGCATTAAATGTAAATACATAAATGATGTTATAATAAGTATTAATGCATTATTGTTATTATGTTAAAACTTGATAGTAAATATGTTTTCTTGAGTCTATTCAGGAAATGTCAATGGATGAATGAATAAATAAATCGTTTTTATATGTGACCCTGGACCACAAAACCAGTCTTAAGTGCCAATTATTTGAAATTAATATTTATCCATCATCTGAAAACTGAATAGATCTTGAGCTTTCCATTGATGTATGGTTCGTTATGATAGGACAATATTTGGCTGATATACAACTATTTGAATATCTGGAATCTGAGGGTGCAAAAAAATCGAAATACTGAGAAAATCATCTTTAAAGTTGTCCAAATGAAGTTCTTAGCAATGCATATTACTGATCAAAAATGAAGTTCTGATATGTTTACGGTAATACATTTACAAAATATCTTCATGGAACATGATCTTAACTTAATATCCTAATGATTTTTGGCATAAAAGAAACATCAATAATATTGACCCATACAGTGTATTTTGGGCTTTGGATATACTCCAGCGACTCAAGACTGATTTTGTGGTCCTGGATAGAAACTTGATGGTACATTTTGTAAACAAACTTTGATATTGGTTTGAAAAAGTCTTGCTTGGAAGTTTATATTAATGTTAACTTATAAAGAAATATATAAACTAAACAAATGCTAATTATTAACGCTCAATAAATAAATGATATTGATTATATGAATGTATTATTATAACCTTTATACGGTAAGTCTGTAGAGGTATTGCATGTTAATGAATTACAGTTCCTCTAAGCTTTAGATGCACAGGAGCAGAGACTCTTTTCTGACGTGTGCTGATGTTTTGGTTCGACAGTAAGTGAACAGATGCTTTCAGCGGTTGCAGTCCGAGGTAAGAATGCCAGAGACTAGTAAACTGACAGACTCCGGTCATGAGTCTTCTGCTGCTGTAACCTGCAGAAATCAATGTCTCTGCCGTTCTTTAGCTATGGGAGGAAAAGCTTTTATGTGTGTGGTGTCAAGATGTGTTCTACAAATAAAAGAAAGCAACAAATGATGTGTGATTATCAAGATCATAATGTTTCCCCGTTGAAGTAAAACATCAAGAGAAGTTTAAGCACTGCCGCTGTAGATGCTGTGCATTATGACTGAATGTAACGGCTGGAAAAAACTACTGAAGTAGTTTAAGTCTTTGGTTCTTTTAATTGTGATGATTTTGGCTCACATTTAACAAAAAATCTCAACAAATTAGAATATGGTGAGATGCCAATCAGCTAATCAACTCAAAACACCTGCAAAGGTTTCCTGAGTCTTCAAAATGGTCTCTCAGTTTGGTTCACTAGGATACACAATCATGGGGAAGACTGCTGATCTGACAGTTGTCCAGAAGACAATCATTGACACCCTTCACAAGGAGGGTAAGACACAAACATTCATTGCCAAAGAAGCTGTTCACAGAGTGCTGTATCCAAGCATGTTAACAGAAAGTTGAGTGGAAGGAAAAAGTGTGGAAGAAAAAGATGCACAACCAACCGAGAGAACCGCAGCCTTATGAGGATTGTCAAGCAAAACAGATTCAAGAATTTGGGTGAACTTCACAAGGAATGGACTGAGGCTGGGGTCAAGTTATCAAGAGCACCACACACAGATGTGTCGAGGAATTTGGCTACAGTTGTCGACAGAGGCGTCTTACCTGGGCTAAGAAGAAGAAGAACTGGACTGTTGCCCAGTGGTCCAAAGTCCTCTTTTCAGATGAGAGCAAGTTTTGTATTTCATTTGTAAACCAAGGTCCTAGAGTCTGTAGGAAGGGTGGAGAAGCTCATAGCACAAGTTGCTTGAAGTCCAGTGTTAAGTTTCCACAGTCTGTGATGATTTGGGGTGCAATGTCATCTGCTGGTGTTGGTCCATTGTGTTTTTTGAAAACCAACGTCACTGCACCCGTTTACCAAGAAACTTTGGAGCACTTCATGCTTCCTTCTGCTGACCAGCTTTTTAAAGATGCTGATTTCATTTTCCAGCAGGATTTGGCTCCACACTGCCAAAAGCACCAAAAGTTAATTAATTAATTAATTTTCATTCATTCATTCATTCACATTTATGTATGTATGTATGCATGTATGCTTATCACTATGCATTCTTGGGTTGTTCTTTTGTTTGAATATATTTGTGGGCTGTTTTGTGAAAATTTGATCTTTTTGAAACATTTTTTTCAAAGGCTTTTAGTTGAGTGTGCATTTGATGCGGTCTGTCTATGGGATCGGAGCTTAAATATAGTGATATTATAAAACATACAATCATTGTGAACTGCACCTTGCAATTGCAGTGGTTTCACACAAATTTAGTGGCTTTTTGACAGCACTTTTATGGCTGCATTTTTTATAGAGTTATTGACTTTAGGTCCTCATCTGCTGCCTGTGTAGAAATGGAGGAACATATAGTTCTTAGAGTGCCCTTTTAGGACCTTTCAGATCAAACACACCTTTTGTAGCTCATTGTCCCGCGCCAATTATTTAGCCCATAATTGCACGTGGTGTCTGTCTCGTATGCGATTGCCTGCTGGCATTAGGCCTCATATAATCCCTCATTTGGCGCGTCCCGGCGGGGCGTTGACAGGGTTTGTGCCTCGCTGGCATTCGCCTGGAACCAGATTACACAACCGACAACAGGTCATGCACTTCATTAGCATGATATAGTCTGGAAGTAAACCGCTGGGTGACATCAGCTTCACAAAGCCACTAAATACCACCACGTTTATTCCACATCTGTTAAAAAGGGCGACATTTCAGAGCAGCCAAAAGAGATCTCATCAACCATTTTGTCTAGTTCTTAGAGAAAATGTCCCATTTTTTAAATTTCATTTGTATTTTATTCTGTTTATTTAGTCTTTTCATAATTGGCTTTGTGAGGTTAATTAAATCAAACTACTCAAATTAGTATTTTTCGTTAGTATTATTAGTTTACATTATTTTAGAAACTAGTTTTTTATTCTATTTTCTATCAACATATTTTTGATAAATAGAAAGATTTTAATTATTTTTAAAATCATCATTATTATTATTTTTTTTACAATATTAGTTGATGATAGATTTTAGATTTATTTTAGACAAGCGATGTTTAATGTGTTTACAGTAATATGCCGAAATCTTTTTTGACAGTTATTTCATTTGTTAGTAAAGTTTTTATTAATTTAATTAATTTTCCCCTTCACTCATTTTTTATATTTTATTTTATTCATCAAACCAGTCAACACTGATAAGATAAATTTGCTAACTAATTTTGAGTTTCCATTAGTATTTAAGTGAACATTAATTGTTTCATTTTAGTTTTATTTGAAAATATTTTTTTTATACATTTAAGTTGGACTTATAGTATATTATTCAATCTTTATTCTCCACAATATTACACGATTTTCAACATTTTTCTATTTGTCCCACAAAAGTGGTTTGAGTTCTTATTAGTAGCATTGGTTTCTTGTTGGTTATAGATTTGTAAACCTGTTTTTCATTGGGTGTTTTGAGTATGTTGAATGAAAACCGGCTGAATGGGAACAGGACATGAGGCCTGCATTATTATATTTAGATGATGTAAAGCACCATTCTGAATAGAAACACATCACATGCACTCAACCAGTAACAGTTAGTGGGGTTAGTGCTGTCACTTTCAATGTGTACACTGGTCTTTCTAATCGCTATGTCTTGTTAAATCATATTTAACACAAAAGGCTGGAGGACCATCTAACCCTAACCTCTCACTTAGTAATCTAATCTACTAATATAGCGGAAACATCACAGAGCAGTTGGATTCAAATATGGCACTAATTGTTTGTTTAAAAGCTTATTTCCAAGTGAAAAAGAGCATAAAATGGTTTGGGATGAGTGAAAGTGCATTTGTGATGGGATAATGTCTTTAATGGTAATGATAACTTGCGCTGAGTGCTACATATTAAATATTTGATGAGATGCTGTATATTTGATAGAATATCTCCAAACTCTGAGCGCCACAATTGAGATTCCTGTGTGTAGATTTGGGATATTTGTAATGCATTGGTCTTTCCAGACAGACAGTCTGAGGGCAAAACCACAGACCGAGTGAGGACTGACCTTGGGTTGTGCATGAGGCAAAGTAAGATTTAAAGCAACATTTACATCCTTTTTCACTGGAAATGCATTTTCTCCATCATAGTTTCAGATCACAATCAACAGCATATTCTATGCTTATGACATAAGATTGAACACCAGCGTTTCTGTGACCTTTTGTAGACGTCAAACCTGGTGAGACGTTCTAAGTTTGTAAATGTGCATGCATAAATAAGACTTGAAAGATTTGAGTGAATAACAGTTTAATTTCAGTCTGTTCCTCACACAAATATATCATACGACTTCAAAAGAACGTCTCTTCTGCTCACTAAAGCTGCATTTGTTTGATCAAAAATACACTAAAAATTATGCAATATTATTACAACTGAAAATAAATGTTTTCTATGTAAATATATGCATTACATGTCATTTATTCCCTTCAGAAATCATTTTAATATACTGATTTGGTGCTCAAGAAACATTTCTGATTATTATCAATGTTGAATATTTTGTGAAAACCGTGATACATTTTATGTTTCAGGATTCTTTGAAAGTTCAAAGGAACAGCATTTATTTGAAATTGAAATGTAGAAAAATCATAAAATTCGTTAATATCACTCTTGTTCAATTGAATACATCCTTGATGAATATTATATAAAAAAACATACTGACCTCACACCTTAGAAAGGTACTGAATATATAATTCACGCGTCATATACAGTATTTTAAGGTGTTTCATTGTAGCTCAAAAGCTAGCATGAAGATGCTTTCATATTTCTCCTTTTGTGGATTATTCCTTTAAAGCAACAAATGCAAGTCCTTGAGGTACACGAGAACACTTTTCCTCCTGCTAACAACATTTCTGTAGTTTACTACGGTTGAATGCACACACTGTGTATTCTCAGATGCTGTCTAAACTGTCGTGGCCTTCAGATGTTCCAGAGGAAAATTATACCGTTAGTCACAGTTTCTGAATATAAAAACTTCTGCTTCAACACAGTACAGTTTGATATTATGTTCAGATTTGCATGCTCACTCTTGTTGAAGCACAAAATGAGCATTTTCCCATTACAATATTGGTTTGTGAAACAGTTTCAGACAGATAACTGTCTTTCCTGAGGATAGTGACTTGAGGAGGATAATGAGGATAATTAATATTTGCTGAAAATTTCCTCACCTTCAGGCCATCCAAGATGTAGATGAGTTTGTTTCTTCATCAGATTTGGAGAAATGTAGCATTGTATCACTGTTTCAAGAATGGATCCTCTGAAGTGAATGGGTGCCGTCAGAATGAGAGTCCAAACAGCTGATAACAACATCACAATAATCCAAACCACTCCAGTCCATCAGTTAACATCTAGAGAAAAGAGAAAATATGAGTGTTTGTAGGGCTTTTACATGTTTTTATGTGTTTGGGTACAGAAATGAATAATCAAATGTAAAAATAACTTTGTAAATTATTTACTGTTTAAATTAAATGTAGATGAATCAATTATAATGCTAAAGTTACAAAATCAGTTCAGTCTAGAGCCGTGAGTGATTATTATTATATTTTTTTTAATTTGGGATTAACAAAAAGAACACCGACAGCAGCTGGTAAACTAGGCGCTGTCACTTTAAGAGACAATGCATGGCTCAAATATAAATATACACATCTGAGTTCTTCAAGATGGGTATTCTGGCATACTTTTGCATGTATTTTTCAGTTCAAGCATGTAAAGAAGTGGAAAGAAACACAATGCGAGGCTCACGTGTTGCCTGAGACGTGGCTCTGTTTGTGTGCACTGTGCTCACAGAACACTGAATGTGCCATTCACAGTTCTTGTGCTTAAATGCTTTAAAATCTCTTGAATGTTCATAATGGATGTTTATTCTTCAGTTAAAGTGAAAGAACACGTGAACAAGAGCTCCATTCGGTGTTGGTGCTCTCTATGTGCACACAGCATGCAAGTACTGAATGTCTTTTTGCCCTTGAATACTTTAAAATCGCTTGAATGTTTAAAGTGCAGGACTTAAAATCACGTGCAAATGCTAAACTTTGATGATGACAACAAATCCTTCAGCTGTCCTGAATATCTTTCATGCTGGTCCTCATTGTTGAGCCCTGCTTCAGTAAAACAAAGTCCATCTCCTGTAATCTCTCACATCAAAATCCATAAACATCTTTGTTCAGAACTATTTTGGACTGTTTTGGCTTGTAAACGGTGCTTGATCTGTGCAGATTTCTCTCCTGATTCAGACAAGATGACTTTCACTTCACGGAGTAAGTATTATTAATGGTTTAAAGTTTAAAACGTCTGAATGGTGGATTTGTTTCTTACAAACACACAGCTTTTCTCTTCACAAGACGCTAATTGCTGGACTGGAGTGTTGTGGAGTACTTGTGGATTTTTGTGATGTTTTTATCAGCTGTTTGGACTCTCATTCTGACGGCACCCATTCACTGCAGAGCATCCACTGGTGAGCAAGTGATGGGATGATACATTTCTCCAAACCTGATGAAGAAACAGACTCATTTACATCTTGAATGGCCTGAGGGTGACTACATTTTCAGCACATTTTCATTTTTGTGTGAAATACTCTTTTAAAATACACGTATGAATCACAGAATAGGTCCCCAAAAATGGAGATTATAGCATTTATCAATTGTTATTGTTCCAAAACCAGAATCTACATACAGCTCTTTTCCATGAGAAAATCAGTGATCATGACTATCAAGCCCCTAAAATGACTAAAAACACCACAAAGATACCACTAAAGAAGCCCTTAAGAGTCTTGTCCTGAGAGTCTCGGTTTTATAGGGCATTTTGTGGACAAAAACACATGCAGGATTCAGTAAATTATGAATAGAAATGATAGCATGCAGGTTTGAGTAAATTATGAAATGCTTTCGTTATGAAATCTATTTCTTTAAAATCTCCGGCTGTTTTAACAAAGATTCATTTTGTGTTTCTGTGAAAGCAGCATGAGGACGAACAATGTCTTGCTGCAGGCCTCATTAAAACAGCTTGGCTTGTTGCCTTTAATTGTAGACATTGTCCTCGTTCTGTGCCCTACACACTTAAATAATTATAATGCTCATAAGAAAAAGACATAGATTTTCCCCTGGATAATTAGGTTCATCTCCTCCGGCAGTCTCTGTTGAATCTGAGAGTTTTAGGTTAAATAATGATGTTAAATGAAGCATGCTATCTTCAGTTCTCGTACAGTACAGTAAGAGCTGGATTTCACTCACTCTGTTTCTACATACTGCAGACGGCCTCCAGAGAAACATAAACAGAAATGATCTTGTTATCATTTCCTGCCTCGTTGTTTGACCGTAGAGGAAGAATGTATGTGTGTTGTGGTGCGTGTGATGAGAATGGAGACAGCGGTGCTTTCCTTACAAAGAGCAAATTAACAGCCGTGAAGCCGAACAATCGCACTGTTGCCATTGGAAACCGCCACTTTATGAACTTGCCTCTGAGAATAAAACCACTTTGCCATGTTCACACTCATGAGAAATCAATACATTGTGGAGGAACTTCTTGTTAGCAAGAGTACGGCTAAATCAAATCATGCGAAGTTAACTGTGTAGGAAGTCACAGCAAGTTTAAGATTCGTTCCAGACATATTTTCAGAAACTGTTATAGGTTGTTTTAAGGCAAGACACTAAATGCAAAAACATCTTTCTTTTTTATGCACTGATCTGTTGTGAGATTTTGGCAGAGTGTCATTGTCAAGCTAACAAAACATGTCTAATTGTTGCCAAATGTAGTCTGTGAACTGTGTAAGCTACAGCAAAGTTGGGCCTAGTTTATTACAGTTATAATAATATTGAATAGAACCAATAATAAGAATTGACTTTATTCTCTAATCAGGATGAGCAAAGTATGAGTATCTATTATTAACTGTATTTCTGGAGTCGTTTTTAGAAAGTGCTCATACTATTTACAGGGAGAAATTGGGAGAAAATATGGTTATAATAATACATATTAATATTTCCATTCAGAAGTTTGGATTCAGTGGGATATTTTTGTTTTAAATAAATTCGTTTGAATTGATTAAAATAGAGTTTTGTAGTATCAGTGATAAACATATGTTATTTATAATATTATAGTTTTTATAATATAGATAAGGTAACACTTTAAGTATACGTTAATAGACTACTTACAAATCATTAACAAGCTGTTAGTTTATAGTTAATTCATAGTTTATAAAATGTACTTTAATATAAATAGTTCTACACTCACTGTCACTGTAATTAACCAAGTTATTATTGTTTAATTAGCTCATGTGTAAAGAGTTACAGTAGTATATAATGCATTGTTAATCATAAATAGTTCTCTCTTTAGATTAGGTCATGGAAAATTGTCAAATTTAATTTTATATATAAAAATGTATGTATCAACTACAGTTCATGAGCTATGAATTAGCAATAACTAATAGTTTGCAAATTATTTGTAAATACATTATTATTGTATAGTTATTATAAAGTGTTACATATAGGATTTTGTGACTTATTATATAGTCTTAGTGTTTACTTTTTTAAAATGCGTATATAGCTTTTATTAATGTCTTTTTATTAGTTTTAGGTATTTAAGTAATTAAAGTTAAACTAAACGAAAATGAGAAATTATTTTTTTCCATTAATGTTTAGTTTATTTAAGTTTTTTTTTTTAATTTTTGACAGTTTGTTGGGGGGGGGTTAACTGTAATAACAATAATATTGTGATATTTCACTGCTATTTAAATGAACTGTATTCATAGGCGTAGGGTGAACCAACTCCAGGGGAATGCTAGAAGCAGCCAAATCTATCAACTACAAACATCATAAACCCGTCTATTTAGGAAAGAACCACACATGGGTGTCATGTAGGCTAATAACATGTGATTTATGGGACTTAATTTGTATCTAACGTGATTACAATTTCATTAAAACATCAGAAATTGATAATGATATAACATTATTCAAACGGCGAATACATTATAAGTGACATTATCACTAACTCTGATCTATCACGAGTTTAAACTATCGTTATAATCACTGAAGCTGTGTACACCTGAAGTTAATCTCTTACTTACATTGTATGTACATCTGTGCTTTGTTGTTCATGATGAGAGAATTCACTAGAATTCAATTCAATTTGGCCATTACATCCCTAAGCTCAATGAAATATGGTGCAACATGAGCAGATCTTAATTTAATGCCACAATCGACACTTTCTATTGGTGTACACTTAGCTAGCAACAGATGTAATAGATTGTTTGTGCAGGGGTATTTGTGTCCAATTCAGTGGCGTTTTTGCCCCAAGACCCCATGGCCAGCCTATGACTGTATTATATTTAGGATTGTCTGTTTACCTGTGATAGCAGAGCTACATTTTCCCTCAAAACATGGTGAATTGTCATTCAAAACCTTTTCTCTTATTGTCCCTGTTGAAAATGGTGATCCTCCTAATGAAGTGTAGAAACAGCAATACATCATTCTTTCCCAAAGTGCTTTAATGAACAGAAAGCACGAAGAACAGCCTTTGTTTAATTCAATTTAATGCACCATTGATGAATAAAAGAAGCAATTTATTTCAAATAACAAAACAAGCCCTGATGAGTTTAACACTTTAGCTCTTTCAAAACAACTCGCGGCTCAATCAATAGCATGAGAATTGGTGAAATTAGGACAGTTTATAATTATATTTGGATCTCCAGTATTACACAATCTCTTGCCGTCGCTTCCCAGCCAATAACACGATACAAAGACGTCAAGGAGAGGAGCTTTATTAATTAACAGCCTGTCTCTAGAGGTAATTACACGGCGTGCTCCTCCCAATCTTCTAGTGTAATAAAGTCTGAAGGTGATCTCTCAAACAACAGCTCAAAATCTCAAGAAACACAGTGACTATGAAGACCGTCGGGACTAGATATCATCAAAAGTACTAGAAAACATTTCAATTAGGATGGAATGAGGAAATAATGAAACAAGACTTTACGAAAAGCTCTTGAACATTTGTAGAGGTCGCTAGCTTTCTGTTGACCGAAGCATCCGATGATCCAACACTAATTGTAAAAAGCGTGGCCTGTTAGAAATCCCATTTGGCCTCGTAATCGCGGCGGATATTCGGGATGTGCCCTAAACCGGGAGTAAACAGACGGAGAAGATGAAGGGCTTGTTTAAGTAATGCTCCAGTGCTTTAGAGCTTCGTCCTGTTGTGTCTTCAGGAGAATAATAATGGTCATATTTAAGATGTTCCTGTCTCAGTAAATCATCTAACGAGAGGGTGCGGCGACATGACGAGGCAGAATTGCAGGTCTAACACAAAAGGTGATTGAGTTTCCAGGGCTGATGGAAACTCTTCAGGGAATTGTTTGCATGCTAATGGTGCACAAGGCCTGGAGCTGAATCACTTATTTTGTCTTTATTTTGTTGCATTAGCACTAGAATTCTTCCTGTTTTCTCAGGAAGTGAAAAGTCATTGGACAATGCATTCATTTGTAATTCTGACTTCCAAACCTGAAGTGACTTTAAAGCTATTATTTTCTAGTAATTTAGTTTATTTCATAATTTTTAATATTTCAGTATTTTCAGATTTTTTTAGTACTTAAACGTATTAAACTCCAAAGCAGCATTTGATTCAAAATCAAGATCTTTCTACAGATGTGGTCACCGTAGGTGGTTGGTAATGAAACATTAAAAGGAACACACTTCACTGTGTAAAGCACTTCAGTAATCAACTTCAGTGAAATGAATAACCTCACATCTCGCTTCCAGACAAAACACCAGACCTGACAGAGTGCTATTAACTATCGAATCCTCTCCATATTACAGAAAAAACACTGAAAGAAGGAAAAAATACATATGCTCACTGTATAAAATACACATTTAGATGCATGCGATACAAAATGGGCAATAATAATAATAATTGTATGTAATATTAATTATATATTATTATATTATAATACTAATTTATTATAATATATCGTTTTAATTATTGGTCTATATTTGCATTTAGTTTACACTGTTTGCTTTTATCCAAATAGCTCATAATTCATTTAAAAATATAAGTATATTTAATTAATTATTATTTTATTTTATTTATTTTCAATATCTGTATAGACAGTATAGTTTATATTACTCTTACCTAATATCCAACATTTAAAAGTTGTTCTAATTCAAACACATTTTCATTGCTATACAATGTATTTTTATATTTAAGATGCATTTTTCTTTGCACCAAAGTGCGTTTTGTAATATGACATTTGAGGTTTTAAACCTTCATTCATTCATTCGTTCGTTCGTTCGTTCATTCATTCAAAGTACAAATGTTTTTATTATAATATTCTACATATTGCAGTATAACTAGCAAGCTAAAGATGAGCAGTGTTTGTATTTTCATTTGGTCATTTAGCAGGTGCTTTTATTCAAAGTGACTTACACAGATATTACAGGCATGTTGAGCTCTTTCTTTATGTCATCTCTCTGAAGTAGCATTGGCCAGTGCAGTTCATTGCTGATAAACTGATCACATGAATGCTTCACCGGTTCACTCGACTCAACATATTCTCTGGTTTCTAAACCATTCCCCGATGCTAAAGTCAAGCCCGACCTTCTATATGAACTATGAAATGTCATGATGTTTGATATAATTGTATTTCTGATCAGTGATTCGATTTGTATTTAGGTTTGTTTGGGGGAGATGAAGTTGGTTTAGCACGGAGAGAACACTTACATCTTACCTAGTGCTTTCGGTGATTTGTTGAGTTTTATAACTGGTGTTTATCAAGAGCTGCATCCAGATGCTCATTATTATGATTTGTTGTGGCATGAAAAAATATGATGATTAGAAAGGATACTACATGTCAACTAAGATGTGTTGTGTGGTAACACCAGGAATATGAAAATTATATGAATATTTAATATATTCATAACTTCATCACAATTTCACCTTCCAGTTATCCACATCAACTATAACTCCTTCAAAAACAGCCAGAAACCTTGGAGTTGTGATTGACGATAAGGTGAATTTCTCAGAACACATGCTAAAACTGCCCAGTCCTGTAGATTTGCTTTATACAATATTAGGAAGATCAGGTCCAGTACCGCCGCTCCCTATACGCAGATACCAACTCCCAAAGGGGAACCATCTCAAGTTGCTAAAAAAAAAACAACTTTCTCTACGCATTATCAAAAAATGCGTTTTACGATGAACGCCATTCCCGCATTCGTACCTACGCCCGCCCTCACCTCATGTTTGCGGCTGACTGCATATTATCATATTTGATAGACAACTATGCCCGGGAAAAGACAAAAAAATCCCAAGATGATGCCCGTGCAGTTAGGTAGGCCTACCTTACGTTCATAATCCTGTGAAACTTTTTTTTTTGGCTGTTGACGTTAATAACGTGGTTTAATGTTGGTAATAATTTTACCACCACCAACGCGTCTGCCTTAATAATATAATAGTTTATATGTTCCCTTACGAAAAACAAAACAAAAAACATGGTTATTTAGCCATGCAACCACAAATTAACCAAAGTTTAGTTTCATCAATTAATAATTTACAAATAAGTATTCAAATAATATTTGTTTTTGTTGTGTAATGAGTACAGACCTAAGCAAACAACAGCCTTTAAAATTACTGAAAATGCACCAAATAAAAACAGTGAGGCAATTATGATTGGTGAATTAATAAAACTGATAAAATACATAATGTAATACAAAATAAACAATTAATGTACATTACATATCATTACAAATGCCTTCAAGGGCACCAAAGACCTGGTAATTGCTGTCGTTACACTTACGATCAGATCCTGGGTTAATATCGACCAAACAATTACTAATTCAAATATCCACTCAATCTTTCATTTTTGGCCTTCTTTTTGCGATACAAATGCTACAGCCTCTATAATTTCTTTAATAAAACGTATTAAACTTAAAAAAACAACAACCTGGTTTTATCGTATTAAAATTGCTTAGTTTTCTTTTGTGTGATTTCTGAATGCTTGAGACTATAAACTCAATCAGAAAACTGTATTAATAAAACCATAGCCATAGGTAAACTGTCCAGCTACAACTTGTATCTTTTTTTAATAATACAATTTAAATACAATGTATTCATTTATTTTATATTTTATGAAAGTTCTTTTTTGACCCCTATGTGTGTTTTTTACTTCCATAAAATTTGGGGGAGGGGGCATAACAGTACAATTCTGCTTAGGGCACCCATTTGGCCAGCAGCGGCCCTGGTCAGCCGTTTCTCTCAGAACATGCAACACAACTTGTTCTGCAAGTGAACGACTCATTACTGTACCATCCCAAAGAGACACAAAACCACTTTCACAGACTTTTTCATTAACTGTTCCCATCTGGTGGAATGACCTCGAACTCAATCCCAGCAGCTGAATCCTTACCATCTTCAAGAAACGGCTAAAAACACGTCTCTTCCATCTTTATTTGACCCTCTAACTCTAGCACGCTCTATTCTAAATTTATTTGATCTATCTTTTCTTGAAAAACTATAATATTAGCTTTTTTTCTATTTTATATATAAAATTCTACACAGTTCTATAGTATATTTTTTCTATACTCTACTTGTTTTCTTTAAAAAAAAATACTTTCTACGTGTACTGCGTTAGGCTAACCAGGACTTGTAATAGCACTTGCATGTTGTTGCTCTTTTGTTGGTTTTGATTGCTTCTGTTGTCCTCATTTGTAAGTCACTTTGGATAAAAACGTCTGTTAAATGACTAAATAGAATAGGATAGGATCTCAAAACTACACTATTAGTACAATATAGTTTTTTTTGCATATGTGCACAATCAGAGCAAAGCATGTGCCCAATATAAATGAGCGTGATGCATGTTCAAGAAAAATTCCCGAAATGACTTACATATGTCCTGTTTTTATTATTAGTTTTTTTGTTTGTTTGTAGAAAATGCTTAAAAATGCACAAAGTCTTAAAACTGCAATGTTCATGTTAAAAAACACTGAAAGAGCTTCTCTTAATCACAACATTACAAATATTAAGGGGAAACATTCTATAGTTCTATATTCTCTAACATTTCACTACTTATTATACCCTGTATGATTGTGTATGTGACAAATAATAAAGAACCTTGAACCTAGTTTAGCTCGCTATTACAGTACATACTTTATTTAAATTATAGAATTTTTTTTGGCAATAATGTGTTAATATAATATTTTATTCTTATTATTAATCTATAGCCAAAACGTTTTACTCTGATATAAGTTTTAGTCTCACACTTTAGGAATAAGACATTCATTGATTGATTGATTAATTCATTCTTCTATATCTGATGTATGCAGTACGTCTCATCTCAACATTAAATCATCTCAGAGCACAGAGTAGCAGCTTAAACACTCGTGTCTGTTTTACTTTCAGGTCTACTTATTTGGGATTTTTCTATTTAATTCTATCGATTTCTTAGAGTTTACAGCAAAACACGGTGCATGGGGTTATAAATTCCTGCTGCATTAAAAGTTAAAGAGTGAAGTCAATCTGTGACTCTGTTAGTATTCGCTAAAGCACTGCACATCAGCAGTATCACAGATGGAGCGTTTCAGTGGAAATGATTACACCGCAGCAATAAACAGTCCTCTGTTTTTGCTTATGAAAACTAAAGTATATATAGTGCTATGTGCATTTAAGTACAGAGTCATATAGAGCTTTTTTTCCTTAAAGGGTTACTCCACCCCATAATTAAAATTTTGTCATCAAGCACTTACCCGCATGTCGTTCCAAACCCGTAAACGCTTTGTTTGTCTTCGGAACATAATTTAAGATATTTTGGATGAAACCGGGAGGTTTGTGACGGTTCATTGACTTCCAAACAATTAACACTGTAAAGGCCCAGAAAAGTATGAAAAGCATCGTCGAAATAGTTAATCTGCCATCAGTGGTTCAATCTGAATGTTATGAGGCGACGAGAACACTTTTTGTATGTGAAGAAAATACACCGCACCACACTGAGATGCTGCTTTCGTTCAATTAAATGTAGAAAACTAATCCATGTGCAGTTTGTGTCCAGCGGATATTCTCCAAAACGCTGTTACGGTTACACAGAGGAGACAAATTGTTGAAGAAAGTCATCATTTGTATTTTCTTCATATACAAAAATTATTCTGTGTATTAACAGTGTAAAATGTTCGACTGTCAATGGGACATCCTGGTTTTCATCCAAAATATCTTACATTGTGTTTTTTTACGGGTTTGGAACGACATGGGTGATGGATTATTGAAATAATAATAATAATTTGGGGTGGAATAACCATTTAACTAACATTAAAACATTAAAACAAAAAAATATATTAATTTTAATCTGAGATGTATTTTTGTGGAATAATCCTTACAAAATGTGTCAGTACTAGGATAGTTTTGCTCGTCCTACTCTCAGATGCTTCTCCTAAAGTCCTCTGATTTAGTCCTGATGAGAAAAGTTCATATTGAGATCTCATGTGGCCCAAATCTATTGTTTTTTAGATGAGAGTGTAAATAGCAGAAAACAAATTACAGTAAATCTGACATTTTCAATGCTTGCATACTTTAATATGCCAAATAATATAAATAATATAATATAATTTGATGCAGTCTTTCTTGACATTCAGTATAATTAATGCTAGTTTAACCCTTGGTGTGCATCATACAATCATTTATCAAAACAAAAGTTACATTTCCAAAAAAAGGCTAAACCAAATTTAATTTAGTACATACATTACATGCAAATGATACAAATTTAAATACATGTAAATTCATCTGAATATAAATACAGAATAATAACATGGAACCATGTATTTTTATATACGTCAATATCATGTTTATAAATTATTATTTCAGTTTAGATATTTTTTAAAATGTTTATTTAATTTGATTTAAAGTAACACATTTGTATTTTTTTAATGGTTTTAATTCCAGTTTTAGCTTTAGTTAACTGTCTGATGTTGAACATGCTGGGGTAAGTTTGGTGTTTTAGGGTGTTTTACACGTGCAGCAGTGTCTGTGAGCATTGCCTAGTGTCTGGAATGAGTCAAAATCCTCACAATTAACAATCTAAGGATTGAACTCATGATAATGTTCAGGCCACACACACGGCAACGGCAAACACGCTGATTTACTTCCGGTTTGTCGTTGACGCGTGTTCTGAGCTGAATCTCCGCCAAGCCAATTGTTTATCGTCTATTTTCTATCTTAAATTCCGATTTGATACACAATAATTTGTGTTTCTATAACGTGTGAATATATTCCCGATCGCATTCTGCAACGAGAATAATCAGAGCGGCTTGTTATCGCTAGTTTTATTTTGATTTCCCAAGTCCGCTATTAGCTTATAGCCCGTTAGCAAAGCCAGCGCGGGTTCCGCTAACACAGCTAATACCCCTATTTCACACACGCATACACACATTTAACATTGTTTCACTGTTACTTGCTTAAATGGCAGATTCGTGTCTACCTTTGTGTGCAGGTGAGGACACGTTCGAGCTGCATTCGGCGCAGCTGGAGCTGGAGGCCGTGGAGACACGGATCCACGAGCTGCTTGGGAAACAGGCCCAGCTGAGGAAACGGATAGCAATTCTGGAAACATCTCGGGCTGACGCTCATAAGTCCGGGGTAAGTATGCAACGCGCTGCTAACGCTCCCACCACCTCTACTCCGTGTGTTTCTCTGCACAGGCCCCGTGCACCCGGGACGCGATCGTCACAGATGGCCTTCACTCCGGCGCCGGGAAACCACGGACCCTGGGTGCAGCAGCGGAAGACGCGATCCAGGCCCCGGGCGACGACTTCTCCCCCCCCGGTCTTCGACATCTCATCCCGGAACCGCTTCGCCCCTCTCTGCGAGACTGATCGTGACGCTGTGGTCATCGGAGACTCAATCGTACGGCATGTCCGTGCTACATTAGCTGAAGGTAAAGTGCACACTCATTGTCTCCCTGGTGCTCGTGTTCTTGATGTTTCTGTGCAGATACCCGCGATCCTGAAGGATGACGAGAGCGTTGCAGCTGTTGTGATTCACGCGGGGGCTAACGACACCAAGCTGCGGCAGACGGAGACACTGAAGAGGGACTTCAGGAGCCTGATCGAGACAGTACGCAGCACATCGCCAGCGACGACGATCATCGTGTCAGGACCTCTTCCCACGTATCGACGAGGACACGAACGGTTCAGTAGACTGTTTGCTTTAAATGAATGGTTGTTTTCATGGTGTACAGAGCAGAAAATTCTCTTTGTCAATAATTGGAATCTTTTCTGGGAGCGTCCTAGGCTATTTCGTGCTGATGGCCTGCACCCCAGCAGAGTCGGTGCGGAACTCCTGTCGGACAACATCACCAGGACGCTACGCTCCATCTGACTAGTAAGCCAATTCTCCAATAACAGCTATGATGACTTTTGTTCTACCCACTTAAAAGATAAAGGTACTTGTAGTGTCCAATCTATACAGACTGTGTCTGTTCCCCGAATATTGAGTTCAAAATATAAATTTAATGCAGGATCTAGAACAAATCTGATCGTGATTAAACCAGAAAAATGCAAAATAAATGAACAAAAACAATTTTTAAAACTTGGGCTCCTAAATATCCGATCACTCACACCGAAAGCAGTTATTGTAAATGACATAATCACAGATAATAGTTTTGATGTACTCTGTCTGACTGAAACCTGGCTTAAAACAAATGATTATTTTGGTCTAAATGAATCTACTCCACCAAGCTACTGTTATAAGCACGAGCCTCGTGAGACTGGTCGTGGCGGCGGTGTCGCAACAATATATAGTGATATTCTCAATGTTACTCAGAAAACAGGATACAGGTTTGACTCATTCGAAATACTTATGCTCAATGTTAAACTGTCAGATAAGCAAAATAAATCTGTCCTATCGCTTGCTCTGGCTACTGTGTATAGACCGCCAGGGCCATATACAGATTTTCTAAAAGAATTTGCAGATTTCCTCTCAGACCTATTGGTTACTGTTGATAAAGCACTAATTGTTGGAGATTTTAACATTCACGTTGATAATACAAATGATGCGTTAGGACTTGCGTTTACTGACCTAATAAACTCTTTTGGTGTCAAGCAAAATGTCACCGGGCCGACACATCGTTTTAATCATACGCTAGATTTAATAATATCGCATGGAATCGATCTAACTGATATAGATATCATACCTCAAAGTGATGATGTTACTGACCATTTCCTAGTATCGTGCATGCTGCATATTACTGATATTAACTATATGGCTCCGCGTTATCGCCCAGGCAGAATTATTATTCCAGCCACTAAAGACAGATTCACAAATAACCTGCCTGATTTATCTCAACTGCTCTGTGTACCCATAAATACAGATGAACTAGACACAATTACTAGCAACATGGGAACTATTTTCTCCAATACGTTAGAAACTGTTGCACCCATCAAATTAAAAAAGGTTAGAGAAAAACGTGCTGCGCCATGGTACAACAGTTATACCCATTCTCTCAAGAAAGATACTCGTATTCTTGAGCGCAAATGGAGAAAAAGTAACTTGGAAGTCTTTAGAATTGCGTGGAAAAACAGTATGTCCAGCTATAGACAGGCTCTAAAAACTGCAAGAACCGAGTATATCCGCAAACTCATAGATAATCACCAAAACAATCCAAGGTTTTTATTTAGCACAGTGGCTAGATTAACAAATAAACAGATGTCACCCGATCTAAATATTCCCTCACAGTTTAATAGTAATGACTTTATGAATTTCTTTACTGATAAAATAGATAATATCAGAAATACAATAACAAACGTAGATTCTACAGCGTCTAGTACTTCAGCATCATTCATCGCACCCAAAGAAAAACTGCAGTGCTTTAGAACTATAGGACAGGATGAGCTAAATAAACTTATCACTGCATCTAAACCAACAACATGTTTATTAGATCCTGTACCAACTAAACTATTGAAAGAGTTGTTACCTGTTGCAGAACAACCGCTTCTCAATATTATTAACTCCTCGCTATCTTTAGGTCACGTCCCAAAACCATTTAAGCTGGCAGTTATTAAGCCTCTTATTAAGAAACCAAAATTAGATCCTTGTGAACTGGCAAATTACAGACCCATTTCAAATCTTCCGTTTATGTCGAAAATATTAGAAAAAGTAGTGTCTGCTCAATTGTGTTCCTTTTTGCAAAAAAATGATATCTATGAAGAATTTCAGTCAGGTTTCAGGCCCCGCCATAGCACAGAAACTGCACTTGTTAAAATTACAAATGACTTGCTTCTTGCGTCAGACCAAGGCTGCATCTCGTTGCTAGTTTTACTTGATCTTAGTGCTGCGTTCGACACTATAGATCATGACATACTGATAGATCGATTACAAAACTATACAGGTGTTCAAGGGCAGGCTCTAAGATGGTTTAGATCCTACCTGTCCGATCGCTACCACTTTGTTTATTTAAACGGGGAGTCATCTCAATTATCACCAGTAAAGTATGGAGTACCACAAGGATCTGTCCTAGGTCCTCTATTATTTTCATTATATATGCTGCCCCTTGGTAATATTATTAGAAAATACGGGATTAGTTTCCATTGTTATGCTGATGACACTCAACTATATATCTCAACAAAACCAGATGAAACTTCGAAACTATCTAAGCTAACAGAGTGTGTTAAAAATATAAAAGATTGGATGACCAGTAATTTTCTCCTATTAAATTCAGATAAGACCGAGATATTACTTATTGGACCTAAAAACAGTACACAGAATCTCTTGGATTACAATCTGCAACTAGACGGATGTACTGTTACTTCCTCTACAGTTAAAAATCTGGGTGTTATATTAGACAGCAACCTATCTTTTGAAAATCATATTTCCAATGTTACAAAAACAGCATTCTTCCATCTTAGAAACATTTCCAAGCTACGGAACATGTTAAGTGTTTCTGATGCAGAAAAGTTAGTTCATGCATTCATGACCTCTAGACTGGACTATTGTAATGCACTGCTAGGTGGTTGTCCTGCATCCTCAATAAACAAGCTACAGATAGTACAAAATGCTGCGGCTAGAGTCCTTACCAGGTCAAGAAAATATGACCATATTACTCCAATTTTACAGTCTCTGCACTGGCTACCTATTAAGTTTCGTATCAGTTACAAAATATTATTACTTGCCTATAAGGCCCTAAATGATTTAGCTCCTGCGTACCTAACTAATCTTTTATCACGCTACAATCCAACCCGCTCCCTTAGGTCGCAAAACTCTGGACTCTTGGTAGTACCTAGGATAGCAAAGTCCACTAAAGGAGGTAGAACTTTTTCATATCTGGCTCCTAAACTATGGAATAGCCTTCCTGAAAACGTTCGGGGTTCAGACACACTCTCTCTGTTTAAATCTAGATTAAAGACGCATCTCTTTAGCCAAGCATTCATATAATGCATCTCACAATCTTGTACTGCCAGTCCATCTGAACACATGCACATTATTATGCTTTAGCTTGGGTTATACTGATAATTTCATCCAGGGTTATTCCTGGATGGAGCCGCTGCTACGCTAATTGTTTTACTGTTTCTATGTTACTGCCACGGGATTAACATCCCGTGGTAGTTAGGAATTACACAAGCCTCAGTCTGGATCCTACCCTTAAACGATAGAGATGACCGAACACCTGAGAAGAGACGATGACAACCCCTCCGAGATGAGCCCCAGAGACAGATCTCCAGTGAGGACCTCGTCACCTAGACATCCATCGGGGAAAGACCCCTGGAACCAGTGGACCACTTACACTCTGACTTTGCTGCAGTTGGAACAAACTACTGATTTGTCTGGCCGGAGGGGAACTGGCCCCCCGACTGAGCCTGGTTTCTCCCAAGGTTTTTTCTCCATTCTGTCACCGATGGAGTTTTCGTTCCTTGCCGCTGTCGCCTCTGGCTTGCTCAGTTGGGGACACTTAATTTCCAGCACAATCATCGACTTGATTGCACAGATATTATTTAAACTGAACTAAGCTGGACAATGCCACTACTAAATTCAATAATGAAATGCATTCAGCAGATAATTGAGTGTTAAATCCTGTCATTTTACATTATTGACACAATTTGCCTATTTTGATATTGTGCAGTGCTTTGTTACAATTTGTATTGTTAAAGGCGCTATATAAATAAAGGTGACTTGACTTGACTTAATGTATCGTTTGTCTCCTCATATGACCCAGGATCAGTCTTTAATCAACCAGAGCTGTACTGAAGTATCTCGAGTCTCTCCTCAGGGACTGCTCTGTTCAAGGCCATCACTATTTCACATGCATGTGTGGTTTTATATAGAGTTGTAATGTATTCCAGTTTCCAGTGCCCTTGGCCTGCATTGATATTTTGGATGAGCATCTTTAGCTCCGGTGAGGCACAGACGAGGGCCGATGTATCTGTCTGATAAACACTGGAAGGACGAGATGTTCAGCTGGGCATCTGATGTGGTTTCTCTCTCTTTATTTCATTGCATGTATTATATATTTTTTCTTCTTCCATGGCAAGTGATATATTTAGAGTCATATTTGTTTTGATATGTCTTAAGATAAGATAAATGACTGTGGAGCATGGATAATCAGATATATTTGGAAGAAAGAGAAAAACCTCGATGTTAGACAACATTTGTAACTTTTCTTTCTGTGATGTGACATGTTTCCAAGTTCAGAATGATATTTAGTGTGATATAATATCTGTACTGGTTTGGATTTTAAAAAAGTGCTTTCACTGAGCCAAACCTAAGTGCAAGTTTGCCAAAACAATCCCGAATAGCTGCTGATTTAGCCATTCGTTTCAGTGCCCACATGGCGTAGGTGACAGAAAAGAGAAGTCATTTCAGAGGCAGAACGTTAATAATGAAGACAAACTTTATTTTTCTTTAGAATTATAAACATTACTCAATTTTGAACCTAATTCTGTTTAAAAATTTGAGGTCAGTAAGATTTTTGATTCTCTAAGAAATTAATATTTTTATTCAGTAAGGATGCATTATATTGACTATAAAGACATTTATAATATTACAGAATATTTCTGTTTCAAGTAAATGTTGTCCTTTTGAACTTCTATTCATCAAACAGGGCTCGAAATTAACTTTTGATTTACTTGGTAGCGCTGGTGCTAAAACTTAAGAGCACCTGCTGAATATCAAGAAGCACTGCAACTGAACGGCCGGCAGCATCATGATGATTAAAAGCTTCAACAATCAAACCTCATCCTGAATAAATGACACACACATTCCTGGCATTTCTTGTTGGGGATGCACCAATCTTTCATGGCCAATTCTGACTGATGATGTTTTACAAGCAAATCAAAATAATAATAATAATAACATTTTAAGCAAGAGACAAGACAGAATGAAAATATGTGCACATGAACAAGATGTTTATTTGTACCATGACAGGCCGATCTCTGTGCAGCCATTTAGAATTCGAGGCAACCACTGCATGATCCAAAGATGCTGCATGCATTAGTTTCTGATTTAGATACATTCAAAATCTGAAGCAAAAACAGAATGGTCTGGTGGCAAATCATATCTGCATGAAACAGAAACAGCAGACGGGCTGAATGAGACGCATATTCTCTCTCTGCCAGCAGGTGGCGCTTATGGAACAGCAGCAATACCACGTTTCTTTGGTTACTGCTGTACTTTAATATGCATAATACAGAGACAAGATTAAAAGACAATACCATCTAAACTTTTCTGAAGACAGTCAGTTCCCCTCAGAAATACGTTCATATAAACCCCAACCCCAACTCGGTATATAGGGATTTCTTTATTTTGCGCGTTGTGAACAGTGAGCTTGATCTGCCTGCTACAGTAGCTATTTTCTCCTCTTTGCATCTCTAGCCTCTGTTAAAAGCCATTTACAGACTTCGAAATATTTCCACACAAATTACACTTTGGAAATAGATTGTAATAGCTCCCTGTCACGTGATGATGCCGGAGTGGGTGATTGACAGCTAATAACCAATGTAAAATCTGCATTACAGTTACGAATGTAAAGATGTATTTGAATTGGTTATGTAACATTGGATAGAACGATGGACTAGTCACTGCATCAGCTCACGGCAGGCACATACTGTCCAGTAACTCACACATGTTTTACAGTGAAATGAAAACAGGTCACACCACAATAATTATTTGCACTCGCACAAATGCTAAAACGGTGCAAAATGCAAATGCAAAAATATGCACGAATGCAAAATATATTTTGAGGTTGCACAGAATACATTTTGGAAGCATATGCGACCAAAATGTTTCAACTTTGAGCCCTGTTAAAGATTCATGAAAAATAAAATGTATTACAATTTCCACAGCAATATGAAGCATCACAACTGATTTTAGCATTTATAATATTCATAAATGTTTACTGAGCAGCATATCAGTATATTAGAATTATTTCTGATTATTTATTTCACATTATCATGTGACACTGAAGACTGGAGTAATGATGCTGAAAATTGCTTTGATCACAGAAAAAAAATTGCATTATATATATGTATATATACAGCTATGTACAATTTTTATAACATTTCATAAGTATAATCTTTTGTTTTCCACATGAAATATGGTGCTTTAAAGTAACATTTCACAGTTCTAATTTATTTTTAACAAACAAACAACGCTGTTAAGAGACTTCTTTCAGAAACTTACAAAAATATATATTTAAATATGCAGCCTTAAGGTTACATTTTCGCTTTTTATTAGACAGCTATGCTTCTGAATTAATGGCAGAATTTATTTTTGAGTCTCTCTCTTTTTTCAGTGGGGTGGGTTTTGATTGTTGACTTCGAATGAACATGCACATGAGCTGTGTTGTAAATAAATTGGACCGCCTTTAGTAATTGGTGCATTGCATGCATTATCAGCAGAGCTCTGCGGTTTGTTGTGGTGTCTAATAATTCACTTGTGTGACTTCAGAAGTAGACTGTATTAAAGTTGAAAGTGCCTCCATTTGTGTATGTGCTAATTTGCAGATCTCTCGCACACCGACACAGCACAAGTGTTCATTTAGTTTCATTGGAATATATGGAGATGGCATCCGCAGAGCAGTGTGGGACCGCATAAGAGATGAGCTCAATCTAACGGCCCACATGCTGCCGAATGGAAGGATCTGCGCTGGGCTTTTAAATAAAGAAGATGCCTTTAATTGGCTGGCATTGATCCGCAGCTCTTTGTGGTCAGGAGAGATGAGATGGATTCTATCTGCGGCTGTGGGAGAGAGGAATCACTGTGCTGGCATTACAGATGCCTGAAGTTTGTTTAAAGTTGTGGGAGGACTTCTGAAGAGTAATTGCGAGGATGCCGTAACTCTATAATTAGGTTGCGGGCCATGCGGGCAGAGCTCTTATCGCTTTAAGTGAAAATTAAGTGAACGCTTTTATGAAGAGATATGTTTGAAATGTGCCATGCAACGACCTCACAAGATGCCAATGAATGTATTACAAAAATGTTTGTTTTGCCCATTTACTTGAGTAAAAATTAGCATATCTATATCTATTGATTTATTACACAAAATATTGTTGCAGTCAAATTAATGGTTCTTTGATTTCATCTACTACTATCTATCTATCTATCTATCTATCTATCTATCTATCTATCTATTCTATCTATTCTTCTATCTTTATCTATCTTCTCTCTCTCTCGCGCTTCTCTCTCTCTCTCTCTCTCTCTCTTCTCTCTTCTCTCTCATAAAAGCTCTCTCTCTCTCTCTCTCTCTCTCTCTCTCTCTCTCTCTCTCTCTCTCTCTCTCTCTCTCTCTCTCTCTCTCTCTCTCTCTATCTATCTACTGTATCTATCTATCCATTTAAACCAATTCAAATGTAATTGGTAAAATATGATCAAACATTTCTTTGACCTTTTACGTTGCAAAATATAATATATTGTAAGTTCACACCACTGGCAAAGTGTTTTTGTACTCATGCAGCTTGCTAAATCCTTTTTAGTTCATGACAAAAACAATGAAAAACACTAGCTTGTGTAGCTTCCCTATCATAAATAAAGCATAAAATGCATACGTTGCTGTGTGTGAAGCTCTAAAAGCCTGTGTCACTCAAGGTAAGCAGCGGCTCGCTCTCCTCTCTGAGTTTATGATCCTTTTCAAAGATGCTGCTGGAAATTAATTGAGGAGGGAGTGTTCGGAGGACTCTGGAGACACACCAGTTTCCTTCCGCAAGGAAATTCTTGCAAAGAAGCAAAGCCGGCAGTCTTAAACATCTCTGCTTTGAAACTCTTTTACTTCAAATATGAGAGGTGGGGGACTGCAGTTACATGACTTGACTCGGGTCGCAAATTGAAGGACTTGTGACTTGCTTGACTAAATTAAAGAAACTGCTTTGACTTCAGATCCAAATAACTCAAGACTTGACTTGACTTGAATTGCTTGACTCGACAGTGACTTCATAATAACTGTAAATATATTTGTGTGGTTGCTTTTGGATATAAACACTACAAAACTGGACATATTCATGAAAGAAGATTTGCTGCATGCATAGTTTACAAAGCTAGGATATGACACGTTCACCACAACCTTGAAATTAAATCGCCACTTCAAAAAGGAGAAGTTATTGTTATAATTAATTGTACTAATATCTATAGATAATGATGTACAAACCAGCATGCATGATTATATTTGTTTTCAAATGTAGCTTAAGGCTGTCAGTAAATTACAGTGAATATTATCAATTACTCTCGTATTTTGTAGTTAATGTGGTCAAACTTTAAATTCACTGACATTTGCCTCTCATTCTTTCAAGTCATATTACTCAGATCCGGCAGAACTGTTAATGATACTGTAGTGTTGATCAATTAGTGAAGTTTCTGTTGAAGCAAATATATTATTGCTCTTTTGTTGTTTTGATAGCTTCTAACATGAATGGTTCTTTGACCTTTCACATTTATTTATTTACTATCAACTTTATTTCATATTTTATTTCAATATTTTACTTAACACCTAGAATATATATAAAAAAATCAAGCTTGTATGATATAATTAAACAAAAATCTGTATAAAGATAGTTCAACAAATGGTCACACTTAATTTTAAGGTCCAGTTCTAATTATTAATTAACTATTAACTATGATATTTGCCTCAATAAACTCCTAAGTACTGCTCATTAATAAGATGGTTAAGATTTAGGTATTGGTAGGATTAAGAATGTGTAATATGGTCATGCAAAATAACCATTAGTATGTTATTTATAAGTAACAATAAACAGGCAATAATCTAGTTATATGCATGATAATAAGCAACTACTTAATAGTGAGAATTGGTCCCTATACTAAAGTGTTACCCAACATGATGCACACATGCTAGTCCTAAAATAGCTTTCATTTTCTTCATTGCAAAATACACATTTCTAATATTTCAAACATTGGCAGTGCATGTCTCTATGGGTTAAATGTCACTTGGACATTTCATGGGATTCACACTTGTATGGATTATTGGAGTTGGCGTTACACTATACAGTAGGTTGTTTGCATCAGTATGTGGCCTTTAGGTCTTTCACGAAGCCCTCCTGGGTTCTTTGACTCATCATGTAGACCAGTGATTTTCAACCCTGTTCCTCGGGACCCACTGCTCTGCACATTTTGCATGTCTCCCTTATCTGACACACTCATTTGAGTTCATGGAGCTCTTTCCTAATGAGCGGATGATCTGAATCAGGTGTACAAATTAGGGAGACATGCAAAATGTGCAGAGCTGTGGGTCCCCAGGAACAAGTTTGAAAACCACTGATATAGACGGTTTACTAAGGAACCATAGACCTTTAAAATGATTTGCCTTGTGCATCAGACTCTGAAATGGTGTTTGGAAACATCTGACGACTGCACATCTTCTGTTTTACAAACTTGCCCTCTGAGAATTAACAACCCGTGACGCATGGTGTCTAAAACACACTGCAAAGAAGATTACAGCTCTGACCTTGTGCATTAAGTCTTGGGCAGCATCAGCGTCTCATGTGCTGCTTCTGCTCTGTTTGTCCTCATTTGGATTAGGTGGATATAAAACATGGTCCCGCATTTACCCTTATATTATTGATGTCCTTGAGGTTATTAATAAAAGAAAAATCAATAAACACAGACTCTGAGTGCCGACCCAATCTTATTCCTGATATATATTATGCTTACCTGCTATATAAAAGATATTGACAAAGGAGAGCTGTTTGTAAGCGTCTGACGCTGGTCGAGCAGATGGAATGGAGAGATCTCAACCTTTGCACTCTTTCATGCAACTCTATGACTTCCTATAATTAAACATTTTAATCAACATTCTTTAAAACCTTAATTGTTGTTGTTGTTTGAGATAGCAATTAGTTCAAATGAAGACGTTAGCTGGTTTCCTGATTTTTATGACAAGCAAAAGGTGGAAAATATGGGAAAAAATTAAAGAGGTAATTGAGACTTTATATCTCATTATTATGAGTTTATAGCTCACCATTCTGACTTTTTCCTCACAATTCTGAGAACAAAAGTCTGAATTAAGATATGAACTCTAATGAAATTTGGAATTCTGAGATATAAACTCACAATTGTGATAAAAAAATACAGAAATTTGAGATTTTTATTCCGTGTTGGAATCTGTATCTTTTCTACTTCTATTTTTGACTTCTATTTCTGTCATTTCTGAGAAAAAAAACACTGAATTGCATGATATAAAGTCAGTATTTTTAAGATATAAATTCTTAATTGTGAGCTATAAACTCATAATTGAGAGATACAAAGTCAAAATTGTGAGATAAAAAGACAAAATTCTGAGATATAAAATACAAAAAGTATAGTAAAATAGTATAGTAAAAATGTCATATTTAAATTCAGAGCCAAAAAGTCCAAATTGTAAGATGAAAAAGTTGCAATGACCTTTTTGAATTGCAAGGTATAAACTAAGAAGAAAAATCAAGAATAGAAAAAATCAGAGAACAAAAAAGTCATAATTGCAAGATTACTGTGTACACTTAAAATTGTGAGATGTAAAAAAGATTTCTCAGTTCGATTTGCGTAGCATTAGTTCTGGCAGGTCATGTTAGTCAAGCTTGCATCAGCTGACGTCTACCTATAGGAAAATGACTCTCTCAGCTCTCCTATATAAGGTCCTTCAGTGTATCAGCAGCTTACGCGTTCCTCAATAGCTAATGAATGATGAATTCGTCAGGCAAACCACATCATCTCACTATGAATTTTGCAATCGGGAATTTAACGAGAGCAATTCGTTCCCCTTATGGACTTCAGCTCTGATTCGTTCAAGTTCATTAACTGAACACGTGTATTTGCAGCGGGGTTAAGTTAGTTTTGTTTTCAATATTCCTCACACATTCAGCGATAAACGGCAATAAAACAGTATCACCGCCAAAGGGTAAAGCTGATGATATTTCACAAACGTTCTTTCATTATTTTTGCTCGTTAATAAAGACACTGCCCCGCAAAAGCTGTAGCAACGTGCGTTATGGTGCATTGGTATTATCGTAAATACGAGTTTCCTAGTCAGAAATTGGCCATATAAGGACACTCTAAGGCCGTTCATGTCCAGTTTCCGTCTAGGAAGCTCGTATTTAAGATAATTTCAATAGCACTTGAATGCAGCATTAAACCTGGAGAGATCGCTCTAGGCAAGCTGTAGTAAGGAAAGTGCAAGTTTTCATTACACTGATCATAAGCTGTCTGATTAGAAAGTGAACATTGCATCACTCATTGCTACATTACTGACATGGCTCTTATGTAACTGACTCAAGAACAAATTCAGATGGGATATTCGCTGCCCGCACGAAGAAGGATATCAAGAGGTCAAGCATCCACGTCACTGCTGGCCATGCTTCACTCCCCATTTCAACTTCAGGAAGCTAAGTTCCTTTTTAATGCTCCCAGATTGTTAGCAACAATGCTTGCGCTGAGCAAATGCGATCATATTGGCAATGCTTGTTCCAAAGGCTATCTGGTTGTATTGGAGCATGCTTGTTCCGAGCTGTCTGGTTGTATTGGAGCATGCTTGTTCCGAGCTGTCTGGTTGTATTGGAGCATGCTTGTTCCGAGCTGTCTGGTTGTATTGGAGCATGCTTGTTCTGAGCTGTCTGGTTGTATTGGAGCATGCTTGTTCTGGGGCTGTCTGGTTGTATTGGAGCATGCTTGTTCTGGGGCTGTCTGGTTGTATTGTAGCATGCTTGTTCCGAGCTGTCTGGTTGTATTGGAGCATGCTTGTTCTGAGGATGTCTGGTTGTATTGGAGCATGCTTGTTCTGGGGCTGTCTGGTTGTATTGTAGCATGCTTGTTCCGAGCTGTCTAGTTGTATTGGAGCATGCTTGTTCTGAGGCTGTCTGGTTGTATTGGAGCATGCTTGTTCCGAGCTGTCTAGTTGTATTGGAGCATGCTTGTTCCGAGCTGTCTGGTTGTATTGTAGCATGCTTGTTCCGAGCTGTCTGGTTGTATTGTAGCATGCTTGTTCTGGGGCTGTCTGGTTGTATTGTAGCATGCTTGTTCCGAGCTGTCTAGTTGTATTGGAGCATGCTTGTTCTGAGGCTGTCTGGTTGTATTGGAGCATGCTTGTTCCGAGTTGTCTGGTTGCATTGGAGCATGCTTGTTCCGAGTTGTCTGGTTGCATTGGAGCATGCTTGTTCTGATGCTATCTGGTTGTATTGGAGCATGCTTGTTCCACAGGCTATCTGGTTGTAAGTTAAAAGTGCATTTTAGTTCATATTCATGGTTTCTCAAAATAGCACAGTTGAGTGCACTTTGATGATCTTAAATGTGTCTTAATAAGTACTAAAAGATCCCTTTTAGTATATTAAGTACAAAATTAGTGTGCTAAAATAGAGCACTTTGAGTGCATGCTTGTTCCATCTGGAACATGCTTGTTATTGAGACATGTTGCTTTCATGTATTGGCAACATACTTGTTAGATCGTCTGGTTAAGGGCAATACTGTTGCTAAGGCTAATCTGGGTTTTGGCAACATGCTTGTTTGGGTCATTGGGTAAGACAACATGCTTGTTGCTTAAGGTTTGAGATGTTCGCTGTCAGTTTTTGTTGGGGGATATAAGCATATGGTTTTGATTTGGGGGATTAATGCTGCTCTCCCCACTCTTATCCATGCTAGGCTGGATGGATGCGCAGGGAGTTCTTGCCCAGAATGGAACATACCGCCAATCCAAACTGTGTGCTGATTGTCAATCATCTTTGACGATAGTGGTCCTGACAGAAACATTTGCAATTACCTTGTTTTCTTTTAATCCCATTGCAGAAACTGGCTTAAAGTAAGAGAATTCACACATTTCTCATCAAATTCTTCCAAATAATTGTCCATATATATTTTTTTTTTTATATTCGTAATGCATGCCAACAATTTTCTTTTTTGTCTGTATTTTTATTTCTCTTTGGGAATTGTATGATAAGTGGAAACACTTTCTCTTGAGTTGTGTATTGTACCTGTTGAAGTGTAAGTCCTGTAACAAACTCCACACAGTACATCAACAAATGCTTTTAACTACGCTAGCCTATTGTCAGGCATTTTTGTGCAGCTGTTTGACTGTCATTTTGACAATAACTCTGCAGAAAAGCCTCATGAAGCCATTTTCTGGTGTTTTGTTGCATGTTTATTGATTTTCATCTAAATTTAAGTGTTATAATGAGCTTGTTTTTGATAGTCCCCAGCATTTTGTTGTATATGTAAACATTGAATTATCGACAACATACATTTATGCTGAACTCAAGTCACCTGAAAACAAAACCTTTGATTTAACCTTCGACCTTTAGCAGCATAGCATTTACACTGAGAAAACATAGTCATTTTACTAATACTATCCAGGTAATGGTGCTTCATTGAAGCACTGGCCCTGCATTGATCATGCAAATCATTTTCTTGGCCGTGCACTAAAATTCTCCCTCCTGATCCTCAGAGAGAGACATACATCATCCAGGCAGTACGCACAGTAAGATGAATATGGTAATATAACAGCTCAAAGCACAAGCAGCTTCTAACATTTGTTGAGGCAGACAGTTTTTGCATTAATGACCTGGACTGAGCTCTATTCTGGTCTCAGCATCAGACGGCTCACCCACAGACCGTACACTGACCGTCTGATGCATGCGCCGCGCCGAAATAGCAGGAGATTTCTCAAAACCGAGAGCACTTATCTGATTGACTTCATGCGATTTCTGGATGAAGAGGTTTTGATCAGTCCGCTGGGAAACAAGGTCGTGTTTTTAACCTCCCAGTCTGCTGGAATGAGTCTTTCCAAAGAACAGCTAGATGAGCTTTTGTGAGGTGTGTGGTCTTAAACTCTTTGAAAGATATGTTGTATTTGAATCAGGGTTATTACAGTTAACTACAACTAAGACCATAGCAAAATAAATGAATGAATGAAGAAGGGAAGGAATGAATAATTGTAAAACTAAAATAAATAAATACAAATAAAAATAATACAATTCATTTCTAAATCAATTTATTTCAGCTTTTTGCCAAGGCAAGTTTAACTTTATTTATCTAGATAAAACCGAATAAAACCATATAGAGTTATTTTAACAAAATCTAAACAAATCAAATCAAACACACACACGTACGCACGCACGCACACACGCACACTCACAAACACACACCACACACACACGCGCACACACGCACACTCACAAACACACACCACACACACACGCGCACACACACACGCACACACACACACAAACACACACACGCGCACACACACACACACACACACACACACACACACACACACACACACACACACTCTAAATAAATAAATCGATAAAACATTTATAAATAAAAAACTGCAATATTATCTTAATGATCTTAAAATAACTGGATGCATTGGGATTAATTATCTTTGTTGCATTTGTTGTGAATGCATGAGAAAATATGAAAAATATATATTAATAAAAGCTACAATATTAATAATAATAATAATAATACTTAAATTTACTTATATATATATACTTATTACTTATATAAAATTCGACAATAAGAATGCTTTTGCATTGAGATTAATTATCTTTGTGGCATTTGTTATGTATTATTATTATTATTATTATTATTTATTTATTTATTTAAACTAATTAGGCAGCATGCATTCATTCATAAATATAATAATAATAATAATAATAATAGAATATTTAAAAAAAAAATATATATATTTAAATAAATAAATAAATATGTAAATAAAATAAAAATGTTTTGGATGCATTTATATGAACCATTTTTGGTGAATTTGTTATGAATGCATGAGCTTTTTGAATCCACTAAAAATAAAAGTAAAGTTTGGCAAGAAAAACTTTGTTGGTCTGCTGGATGAATAGTTTTAAAGCTTGAAGTATCGGCATAAATTACTTTGTAAAAATGATAATGTTTTGTTTTATTTGCACCATAAGGTGATTGTCTTTTGCTATCAGTGCAAATGCAAATATTTGAAAACATTTCAAGATGAAATAATTGATCTGATTTCTAACCAGCCCAGGCAGTTGTTGAAGCTTTCCTTACATTATAAAGCCTAAAGTGAAAACATGTGGAGTGGTGGAATGTGTGTCTGTAGCTGGATGCTGTGAGGCTGTTTGTCTGATTTGTGAGATGAGGATATGGTTTTATGTAAACATAAAGCTGCTCTCTGTTGTGTAGAGCTCGATGTGATCTCATAAACGAGAGAAATGTCACCTGTGTCTCCCATTATGCAGCTAAATGACAAGAGCAGTCACTGAGAGATGACACAGAGATGTTCATTTCCATTCACTCTCTTATTTATTGCTGTCCTTCCGCCAATTTTACACAAGGCCTGAACTTCATTTTAAGGTATTTTCACATATCAACATTTATCCAGATCTGTGAGAAGAAGTCGTGATTATCTCGCACCAAACATATGCTAAAAACACCACTTCTTTTGAGTGTTACACTATTTTGTGTGTTAAACCTGTTAAGCTGCACGAGGACACTGGCGCTCTTAACGCTCTTTATTTGCACATGTCATTCTTTACAAATAGATTAAATGAAACACGACAAAATTAATCTTGACAAACTATATATCATTCTGAAGGTCTAAGCCTCAAACATCGACGATAGATCGCTGTTTTTCGATGGAAAGGAATGTATTTTCTAAATTTGTATAAGCACTACACATCAAAACATCCATAATAAAAAAGCAGTACATACCAGCTTCGTGTAATATTGAGTCACAAACGCATCCACTGCTGTAAATCCCGGTTTAGTTCGAGAGGTAAGGGTCCATTGAACAACATCAGATCGTGTACTTTAGTCTAATGAAGCTATAACGTTGTTATATGGACGATATTGCTTTGTTTACGTCTCCTTTCTTCAGGGAGAGTTATTGTTTGTATCCGTTATTGAATGGAAAAAACTGCATCTTGGTTATAATAAACTACATGTTTTTTAGTATACAGTGTTACACACAGAATGAGACCACCCCCCCAAAAAAGTGGAAAATAAAGTGACAATTTGTTTATTTGCATCTGGCGCGCTCTCGCGACGGCTGTGACGTACCTGTCATCTGATGGGGGCGGAACTTAGCGATCGGCTTTTTGGACAAAATAAACCTTTTATATATATATATATATGTGTGTATGTGTGTTTCGTGGGGAATATGGCTGTATCTGTATGATTAGCATCTGTGTGGCTGATAATTCATACAAAGCTATTTTTTTTCATTCTTTCTTTTTATTACTCAAATTATTTTTATTGTATTTTTTAGTGGTCAAATAAATCACTTATATGAAATCTAATATTCTGTTCTGTCTATAATAATTGAAAAACATACAGTGTTATGTATAATGACTAGAATAGTTTAATAGTTTGAAGAATTCTTCAATACATCTGGGAAATAAATATATTTCCTCAAACGCTGTGTGTGTGTGTGTGTGTGTGGGGGGGGGGTTATATATAGTGTCAGGAAAATCTAATTTTTCATAGTATCTTCTTCAGAATTGAAATATAAACTCATGAGACATGTGACACTTTCAACCCATTACTTTTCTGGATTGCTCCAGGACTTATTGCATGTATTTTTATGAAATACATGTTTTTTTATTCAGTGTGGTATACTTTTTTTCAAGGCACTCTGGATGATGGAAAGTAAATCCCAACGTGTCTTCTTTAAAAATACTTGTGAAAAGACACCAAACTTGTGTGTAGCACACTGAAGTCAGCACCTGTTATAATTTTAAGTTCTGTACGTCCCAAAATCACAAAATGGGGAGTGTTATTTAACAAGTTAAATTACGCAAAAACAATTTACATCATCACCATCCCATATCTAGAGGCATCAGTAAGTCTCACGTCTCTCATTCACAAAACATCGCTAATGTAACTTAAGTTTCCTCTTCCTTCTGCCGAGTGAGAAAAAACTACATTTACAGTTTTTGAGACTCAATTCTGAAAAACAAAACGTTTTTGAACACACTAAAAAAAAGATTTTCATTTTCATTTCATTTAATCAGGGACAATGCACAAATGCACCAGGTTTAGCTATCACTGGCTATTTTTCATCCGTAGTCCCTTTTGTAATTCATTATTTTGTTTTGCATTGGTCTGATTAAGCTGATATTTATGGAGGCTTTGGAGGCTTTAAAATGGTAACAGAAATATAATAATTTGTTATTTCATAATTCTGACTTTTTTGAGAGTAGATTCTGATAAGAAAAGTCTGAATTGTGAGTTATAAACTCACTATGGTCAGAAAAATGTCAGGAGAGAGAGAGAGAGAGAGAGAGAGAGAGAGAGAGAGAGAGAGAGAGACGGAGAGATAGAGAGAGAGAGAGAGAGAGAGAGAGAGAGAGAGAGAGGCAGAGAGAGAGAGAGAGAGACAGAGAGCGAGAGAGCGAGAGACAGAGAGAGAGAGCGAGAGAGCGAGAGACAGAGAGAGAGAGAGAGAGAGCGAGAGAGCGAGAGACAGAGAGAGAGAGAGAGAGAGAGAGAGAGAGAGAGAGAGAGCAAGAGAGCGAGAGAGCGAGAGACAGAGAGAGAGAGAGAGAGAGAGAGAGAGAGAGAGAGAGAGAGAAATTCAGAATTGGAATTGTAAGATGTAAACTCAAAATTGCAATCAAAATGTTTTGTTCTGTCACTGTCTTTCTGTTGCACTGCGTTATCTTCTGTCATGAAAACTAATTCCTTGTATGTGTGAACACACCTGGCAATAAAGCTCATTCTGATTCTGATGTACGTTGCAGATTCACCATTTGAGGCTGAACACAAATACCACGTTGTTGAGTAATGAGGTGATATCACTGTGGGAGGTGATTGAGGATCCAGCAGATAGATCAATGTGCTGATGTAAGGTCAGCGGCCCGTCACACGTCCTGTGTGTCTCTGAACACTCTTGTCTGGAGCTTCAGTGCTGCGGTTCACTTCAGTCCAGACTCACGCATGTGTGTGATGAGAGATCATGTGTCATGCTGCCGTTCTGCTGGGAGAGATGGAGGCTCTGATACCTTAGTAAAACATCATGATGGACAAACATGAGTTTGCTGTTTGGGTTTATTGTAGCCGTTGTAGAAATGACATACAGTATAATAATCATAGTAGATTTGAACTGGAAAATGTATCTGCATTCTCAGGACAAGAGTGTTTTTCAGAAATGGCAGAATAGAACAAGTTGTTTGCTGTGTTGTAAATGTAAAACAAAATATATAATTGAGTGTCTTTTGGTCAAAAATGTTTGATATTCATGTTTGAATTGAATCAATATTTTATATATTCACATATTGATGTTTTAATCGGATGAGCTTCCTTCAGCGTTGTTTTGAATAACCTATTTTAATATGTGTTTTTGCTCTTTAAACACAGTCATCCAGTGTTTCCCAGATACCTGAAGAATCCATCAAATGTTTTCTCATTGTTCCCTCTCTGTTCCTCAAGCACACACACACTCACAAACGTCTGTCTTTTCCCTTGTGTAGCACACAGACAGCGATACAACACCTTTTATTCCAGTCAACATGTGCTCCTTGATGAAACTTTCCTTAAACCTCATGAGAAGAATGAAGCGGTGCTAAAAATAGACGGGGAAACGACCTTATTATGAGCGATTGTTCCTGCTGTTCAAGGTAAAAACTTTCTCCTGCATGTGTTGTGTCAGTTCACGCGCACACATTAGTCGAGCAGCCTGCGGTTGATTCACTGTAACAACGTGATGGTTAATAGAGAGAAGCGCTCGTGTTTCTTGAGAGAACTGAATCTTGGGAATATTATTGAGCTGCAGATCTAATCAGACTCATAGAGTCACTAATGCACAGAAAACACCGGCCTTGTTTGTCCAATCTCATCTGTCATTTAAGATAATCAAATTAGACAGATGCTAACGAGAAGTGATTGTGTGATATGCCACTATTCTTAAAAACCATTAACAAAATTACACAAGATCAAAGAAAATATGAAATCAACAACACAAAACATGGAAAGTGTTTGTTTATTTATTTATTTAAATTCACTTTTTGCTTATTACACAGTTGTTAAAGGGATAGTTCACCCAAAAATGAAAATTCTCTCATTAACTACTCACCCTCATGTCGTTCCGAACCCAAGACCTTCGTTCATCTTTCTTTCCTAGACAGCAACACATCTGAAATATTCCCAGGTCTAGAAAAGTAGCAAGAGATATTTTATCTTTAACGAGTGTATTTAGTTTGTTTGCCTTTTTTTCAAATAAAAAGTTAAAACTAAATGAAAATGTATATTTCGTGGAAAAGCAACACTAGATAAATTTACTAAAAAGAACAAACAAACAAACAAACAAACAGATAAATAAGTAAAGTGAACTAACAAATGAATAAATCAATACATAAATCATTTCTGAAAAGACTTAGTATCTCATTTAATGAATCCTGGATTTTAGTGGGAAAGAAGTCATTTTTGCAGTGTACAGTTCTACAGACTTCATCTCTTTACTAGTTATTTATCAAAACAGTACAAGATTATATACAAAATATTTGTGTATGCTAATTAACATTCATGAGCTTAGCTGTCACATCAAGCTCATCTGTGATGCTCATGGTTAATACGAGTTCAGAAAATTCATTGACAAAAGTGAATAAACCGGGCTACTTTAATGGAACATTTCATTATGAGAAAACCCCATATTAATGCTTGTAAAATGCAGTATTGTAACGAGAGGAGTCAGTGGCGTTAAGATCCAAATGCAGCTTTAATGAACAACAAGCCAAGGTCAAACAGGCAGGGGTCAGAGGCAATAACAGGTGTCACGTAGGCAAGGCAGAATCAGCAACAGGGGCAATGCAAAGGTCGGGGCAGGCGGCAGACAGAGAGGATATCGAAAGGCAGGCAGAGTCAAAAAGGCAGGCAGCAAACGGTCAGAGTATATAGGCAGTCCAGGTAAACACAGGGAATCAGAAAACAGGGAAACCGCTCAGAATGTCAGTCGGGGCAAAACAAGACTTCGTAACATGTGTAGGGAAGTGTGCTGCTTATGTGTGGGTGAGTGAATGAGGTGCAGGTGTGGCAAGACAATCAGGGTTGATTAGTGACAGCTGTGTAATTGGTGCAATGGTGGATGGAAATGTGTGTGTCATAGTGCAGTGAATGATGGGAGTTGTAGTCCATGGGTGATGTGCAGCTGTAGTGTGGTGAGAGGCAACCAGATTCGTGACAAGTATAATGAAACCAAACACATTTAATAGCAGTTGATTGCTGCTGCCCAATTAATCGTACTGAGCTTTATTAATAATTTGCTGTGGCAGCTGGGTTACGGCGACGAGAGGATCGTTTCTCCATAATAGAAACTTCTTTTTTATCTGAATCATCTGTGCAGTAGGAAAAGCTTCCAGCTGTATGAATTGATCATGATTGACTGGTTGTAGGTTGTAAAGAGTAGGATCTGGGCTGTTTGTAATGCTTCTTAAGATGGCTTGTTGCAGGTCAAACTAACTTGATTCAAGAGGGCTTTCCAGGTCAAGACCAGGTCCACCAGCAGATACTGAACTATTTAAATCACCTAGGATCAGGTAAAGATGATTTTCACCACTTACAAATCAACATAAAACCACACATGCATGGCATTTTATAATTGCATCATAATGTGAAACATCTATGGGGAAATAAATATGGCCAGACTTGATTTGATATGTCAATATATATATAATATATATATAAACCCATACTATATAATGCAAATACATACATACATGAATGTGCATATTAAAAATGTTGCATGTAATTGTCAGCGATTGTATCTTTAATATGAGTGTATTTTGTCATTTTTATTTTCTTAATGAACATTTTCTTAAATGAATTAATGAATGAATTTATTAGTTGCTTCTTAAGTTATTTTGAGAAATATATCCTAGATTTGTATACACTGTATTATATATATTTTGTATATTTATATATATTTATATTTATTGAATATAACAGCAAAAGATTATGTAAAATTATAGAGAAATAATTAATAACCTTTGACAAAAATAAATTCATGAAAAGGTGATGTCAACCAAACCAGACAGTCATTTCAGAAGCAGAACAAGTTATTACATTTAGTTATGGAAAATAGATATTGTATCTTTGAATTAACTGATTTGTTGTCAATAAGAGCAGGAATGTGCATTAAGAAAGTCCAAACTTTGATTTCATGTTGTCTTTAAGCTGGTTTTAGCAGGATTGACTCAACCCAGGCATCAGTGTTGCTGTTCATCATATGGCACTTACAGTAAGTCGAGGTCTTGGATGGATAAAACTGTTCCTAGATCAGCATTAAAGCCCCTGCTGCCTAACTCTCAACGCCTCAACGCTGTTATCATCGGCTCATTCCAGATTGGCAGCCGAGGTGTTGCTATAGGCCGGTCAAGGTCAGCTGAACATGTTGACACATAATGTTTTAAATGAAGAGGCGGTTTAGATGGATTAGTTAGGAATGATAAATGGTTGGGGGCCGACAACATGATAAATAGACAGAAGCCAGAGGGGCCAAACCTGCAGGTCTCTGTGCTACACCGTAGCATTAGAGCCGGTCTGGATGGGCTCCAGGGGAGAGAGGTTAAGTCCCCCAGTCTCGCTTATGTCAAAGAGCTGGATTTCATCCAGCCGGTTCATCGACAGATGGAGAGAGAGAGAGAGAGAGGGGGAGAGAGGGAGAGAGAGGGAGAGAGAGAGGGATAGAGGGAGAGAGAGAGAGAGAGAGAGAGAGAGAGAGAGAGAGAGAGAGAGAGAGAGAGAGAGAGAGAGAGAGAGAGAGAGAGAGAGAGAGAGGGAGAGAGAGAGGGAGAGAGAGAGAGTGAGGGAGAGAGAGAGGGAGAGAGAGAGAGAGAGAGAGAGAGGAGAGAGAGAGGAGAGAGAGAGAGAGAGAGAGAGAGAGAGAGAGAGAGAGAGAGAGAGAGAGAGAGAGAGAGAGAGAGAGAGAGTGAGAGAGAGAGAGAGAGAGAGAGAGAGAGAGAGAGAGAGGAGAGAGAGAGAGAGAGAGAGAGAGAGAGAGAGAGAGAGAGAGAGAGGGAGGGAGAGGGAGAGAGAGAGAGAGAGAGAGAGAGAGAGAGAGAGAGAGAGAGAGAGAGGGAGAGAGAGAGAGAGAGTGAGGGAGAGAGAGAGAGAGAGTGAGGGAGAGAGAGAGGGAGGGAGGAGGAGAGAGAGAGAGAGAGAGAGAGAGAGAGAGAGAGAGGAGAGAGAGAGAGGAGAGAGAGAGAGGGAGAGAGAGGGAGAGAGGGAGAGAGAGAGAGAGAGAGGGAGAGAGAGAGGGAGAGAGAGAGAGGGAGGGAGAGAGAGAGAGGGAGAGAGAGAGGGAGAGAGAGAGGGAGAGAGGGAGAGAGGGAGAGAGAGAGAGAGAGAGAGAGAGAGGTAGAGAGAGGTAGAGAGAGAGAGAGATTGGCTTTCTTCCAAAATGTCGCACATCCGACCACATTTTTACATTACAAACACTAATTGACAAATATGTACATCAAAACAAAGGAAAAATCTTTGCTTGTTTCATTGATTTCAAGAAAGCATTCGATTCAATCTGGCATGAAGGATTATACCTAAAACTTTTAGACAGTGGAATAGGGGGAAAATTCTATGATTTGATCAAATTGATGTACACAGCTAGCCAATGTGCGGTTAAAATTGGAAACCAAAGAACCGAATTCTTCCCCCAGGGGCGTGGAGTGAGACAGGGCTGCAGTTTAAGCCCCACCCTCTTCAACATTTACATCAACCAATTGACCAACATATTAGAACACGCCCCCATTCAAGGTCTCACTCTA
>CM049822.1:39969081-39984081 GCA_027422435.1 Schizopygopsis pylzovi | reverse complement strand
ACGTATTTTCCGTAAGGATGGGGTTCTGGGTGGTTACTTTGTTGCTATGATCTTCTGGGTGATTTGTACTGTGCTGTGGATGGTTGCTAGAGTATTGATAGGTAGTACTCGCCTACAGTTCATCAGTGCATAGGCTCTGTTGCTATGTGGTTGCTAAGGTGTCTTGACATTGTTAATCTGTTTCCAAGAGTGGCTGTTGAGCTGTTTTGAATGGTTGCACCGGGGTTGCTAAAGTGTGCTAAGTTGTTGCCAAGGCCTTTGGAATGGTTGCTAGGATTACTAGGTTGTGGAACAGATTATGTACGTAAAAGTGTGTGTGTGTGTGTGTGTGTGTGTGTGTGTGTGTGTGTGTGTGTGTGTGTGTGTGTGTAATACAACACCATTTGACTAAGGCTATTTCGAAGTTGCATTACAAATGGACTAAAATGAAACTAAAATGTCCGTATTTGCTTTCGACTTGCAGGGAATCCGAGCACACAAAAGCGTCTCCGGCTGTATTTGCTGTGTGTATTAAACCCAGTCCCATATATCCCACTGATCCACATTTGAGCTCAAACAGTCATGCTCGTGAAACACTCCCATTCGTTTTCTCCTCCTGATGTGTTATTGGCTACAGTGGTTTATTGGACAGGTCACTAAAGACAGGCAATATTACTCCAGTGAGAGAGCAGACAAGCCGCTAGAACAAAAGGTGTTGTCTGGGTCATCTTGATTGTAGTGGGACAGCTGTTCATCAAATCACGCCTGATTTATCAGCACACGGCCTCTCCTGAGCGACTGAGGTGGAGCACTGAGCTGTTAAGCCCTCATTCAACTTAAACTAATCCAATAACATTGCTAAAACTGCTTCTGATAGAATATATAGATAGATAGATTATGATCAAATGAATGAAGGGTAGTGTTTTCAAAATCTGGTCAGGCTGTGTATTCCAGCCTTATGTATTTGCTAAACCATTCTCCGTTGTAAAAAGTTATTCAAGGTGGATTGTAGATGCTAAATTGGTCTGAGGGGTTGTTTGTAATTTTGTAGTTTGTTGCTAGGTGTTTTCTAGGACATTTGTAGTGGTTGCCAGGGTCATTTATGACACAGTATATAATAATCATATTTAGATAATTGCACAGCAGTGTAGGTTACACAGAAAACACCGTACAATATTAGAACCATGGTTAGACTTTGTAGATTTATGGTCCATCTAAAAGTAAAAACAAATTAATTATGCTCATTGATATGTTGTTTACTTGCTAATATGTGACCCTGGACCACAAAACCAATTTTTTTGGAAATTGAGATTTGTACATCATCTGAAAGCAGAATAAATAAGCTGAGCAAAATGAACTTCTTAACAATGCATATTGCTAATCCAAAATTACGTTTTTATATATTTACGGTAGGAAATTTACAAAATATCTTCATGGAATATGATCTTAATATCCTAATGATTTTTGGCATAAAAGAAAAATCTATCATTTTGACTCATACAGTGCATTTTTGGCTATTTCTACAAATATACCCCAGCGACTTATGACTGTTTTTGTGGTCCAGGGTCACATATGTGCATCAGATGAAATTATGACTCATTCAAGGCTCTCCATTTTTGCAACATGGATGACAAAACATGGTATCTCTCAACAAATACTGCATTGTGGTTACATAATAAACAGCTACGTTGATCAAGTTGGTGTAGCTACCAGAAAATTGGGTGCAACAACCTCCCAAAGCTTCAGCTGATAGTTTCTAACACATTATATTCTGTCTGGACACCTGTAGTGGCCATGAACCTCTGCAGATAAATCAAGAGCGCTTCTTTGATTCATTATCTCTTCCATTATGTACCACATTCAGCCCTGGCATGGCTGTGACTCAGACGCCTCTTCAAGATGAAGGAGACTCACTGTACTTTGGGGTCATCCATTCAGCTCTTTTCTTTACAAACGCTCCTCTGGTGCTGTATTAGTATTAGTATGACAGGCCCTCAGTAAAGGAGTTTCTTTAATCGCTGGTGAAATTTGTGAGATCTTCACTCACATTTCTACATTTCCCTGAGAGAAAAAGGCAGGACTAGAGAATAGAGTCAGAGAATAGAGACCTGGATACACAAAAAGATCAATTTCCTGGTGAAGTCTCGTTGGAGAAGTCATGAACAAGCTTTGTTTCAAATGATTTAGTGTGAGTACTGAGATTTTACTGTAAGATGCTTCATGAACGGTGTCCTTTGCTTTTCACTGTTTCTCTTGTACTGGGAACAGACTGAACCCTGATATTGCATGATTTATGTTCAGTGGAAATTGAATCAGCTCATTGTTCAATTGATTCAAGCATTTCAATATCTTCCCATGTGGGCAAGACGGGAAATCGTGAAAAAAGGATGTCAGAATGAGCATCAGTCAGTGTGATGCGTAATCATTACATATTCAATAAAAGTATTCAACAAGAAAAGAGAAATGTCCGACTTTATCCAGCAGGAAATAACTGGATTGTGAAAGGTGTTTTATTTGTATTAATTAAATAATGTGGATCTTCTAACTGTTTGAAATACAATCAGGAAGATGTGGGGTCTGAGGGGGTTTTGCAATATGTGCTCCATTTACAGAACTAGTTCAGCCAAAAACTATTAGAAAATGCACTAACTGTCTATCTCTCATGTGGATGAGTTTATTTCTTCATCAGATTTGGAGAAATGTAGCATCCCATCACTTGCTCAGCAATGGATCCTCTGCAGTGAATGGGTGCCGTCAGAATGAGACACACCACTCCGGTCTATCAGTTAACCTCTTGTAAAGTTAAAAGCTGCATGTTTGCAAGAAACAAATCCATCTTAAGACATTTTAAATGTCCATAATAACGCTTCTTCCATCTCCTGTTGTCATCGCAAATCAGAATCCACTTGCACATGTGACCCTGGACCACAAAACCAGTCTTAAGTGTACATTTTTCGAAATTGAGATTATAAATCATCAGAAAGCTGAATAAATAATATTTATCATTTATGTATGGTTTGTTTGGATAGGACAATATTTGGCTGAGATACAACTATTTGTAAATCTGGAATCTGAGGGTGCAAAATAAATCTAAATATTGAGAAAATTGCATTTAAAGTTGTCCAAATGAATTTCTTAGCAATATTACTAATCAAAAATGAAGTTTTGATTTTTTTAACGGTAAAAAATTACTAAATATCTTCATGGAACATGATATTCACTTAATATCCTAATGATTTTTATCATAAAATAAAAATCTATAATTTTGACTCATACAGTGTATTTTTGGCTATTGCTACAAATATACCCCAGCGACTTAAGACTGGTTTTGTGCTCCAGAGACACATATTTGTTTTGAACTGTTTGTAAACGGTGCTTGATCTTTGCAGATTTCTCTCTTGGTTCAGACCAGAGCTCTTATATATATATATACTGGAGGAAGTGTTATTATGGATTATGGACTCATTTTAGCCAGAAGCAATGGTTTGAAGTTCAAAATGTCTTAATTATGGATTTGTTTCTTACAAACACACAGTTTTTGGCTTCACATGATGTTAACTGATGGACTGGAGTGGTGTGGATTATTGTGATGATTTTATCAGCTGTTTGGACTCTCATTCTGACGGCACCCATTCACTGCAGAGCATCCATTATTCCATAAGATAGTAAATGGAGCCAGTTTTGACATTAAGTCCAACTGAAGATGATTGATTCTTTAAGCATCTAACAGAGTCCTTGTAAGGTTTTTATGCACAGTATCAGTCTGTTGTGATGCTGTGTCAAAGCTGTGTTTTTTTTTGGTCTATTCTTGACTCTGGGCCTTTGTTGCATTCATTTGCATTTTATTTATTTATTTATTTTGTGTTGCATTATGACTTTGTACGAACAAAGGCAACAGATCCGACACACATGCTCAGGTTGCTGATGTTCCCGGGTGAGTAAGTGCTACCTCAGTGATCAGGAGAGACATGCTCAGCATTCACACAGCCTGCAAACACCAAATGCAGAGTCATTCATTTAAGCATTTTGAGTGCACTTCATATATAAAGATGCAGTATTTGTATACAAATATAATGCACTGATTAATGCATGCATGAATTGAACAGGAGTAGTGGCACATTCATTTTCGGTTTCATTTATATTAGAGCAGTCTGGTTGTTTATGTTTGCATGAGTGAAATAGAGTGTTTTGGATTACATGCTGTGACATAATTCAGATATTTGAGTGACTCAGTTATTGATTTCATGTTGCTGGACTTGACCGCTATTCATTTTGATGAGCGTCAATCATCTACACGACTCCTCATTCTGCATTGTATGCAACATTATTTGCAACATTGATTGAAAGGAATCCACAAATGATAAACCAGGAGCTTCTGTTGCAAAAAACAACAACAATCCTTTAATTTGTTTCCCTCCCCCGCATAGATTTTATGACAATATGATTCATTATAGAGTATTAAAATTGCATAAGTATGGATCAATAAATGACTCAAATCCTCAGGTGGCCACTATCAGCACAGGCTAACGTATTACGATTCAAACTCTGTCAGTCAATGCCGTGAATAGAGATTAAGAGCATTAGTTGAGCTGAAGTGCCCACGTTTTACATCTACATTTATGCATTTAGCAGACACTTTTATCCAAAAGCGACTTATTCAGGCTATACTTTTGTTGTCAGTTTGTGTGTTCCCTGGGAATTGAACCCACAATCTTTTGCGCTCCTATCGCAATGCCACAGGACCAGTTTTAGCACTTAGAGAATGAGTTCAGTGGTTTTTGCATATTCTCAACACATTAATGCATAATTTGGGGCTGTTGCCCATGAGAATGGCACCCTGGTCACTTTCTGTGCTCATTTAAATATGTCACAAATGTGGTTCAACCTGTATGCCCATCAGCATTAATTACATAATTACAGTGCCTCAGCCACTTTATATCATTACAAGTAGAGCATTTTTCTTGGGTTAAAAAAAGCATTTTTAAGCAACCTCGGTTTGTGACGTGTCATTAAAATCATATGAAGGCTTGTTTGTTTGTTTTTTAATATGTGAGAATATGTTAATTAATTCCATGCAGCAGGGCAAAATAAGACATTTTGGGGATGCATTTAATTGGTAACATGTTCAGCTATATGTGGCTTACTGGCATTGTAATGACATACAAATATAATTTATTCTCAGTTATGCATGTATAATTGTTGTGAACATAATACATAATATCACAGGAGTAGCAGTGCGATATCGCTGTATAAAGGTAATCACAGTGTGCCAAGTGTGATATTGCATATACTACAACAGCATGACGGCCCGAGTGAGTAAATACATAAAAAAACATTATTTTTGTCTTTAAAAACGTATTTTTTGCAGAAATACTTCCTTACACCACGGATTCAAATCTCAAGTTGAGCCCAAGCCTCCGTTACTGATTCTAAAAGGCCACTTTAGAACTAGTAACGAAGGCACGTTAAGTTGCTTCATTGAAAGCTTATTGTATTACTGTATTAAAAGCCCACTTTATTATATAGAGTAGAGTATTAAGAGAAAGAGAGATTGACTGAGCGATCGTGATTACCTGCATCTGATATAGCATTCATTCTTCAGATCAATCTCATATTCACAATAAAACATCATTATGAATGTCTGCTGAGGAAAGCGATAACTTTGTAGAAAGATACCATCTGTTAATGATGATTTCTGATATTAGTGCTGCTTCGTGCAAACAGCTATCATAAAAGTTGCTAAGACAGCGCTCTGATATACAGCATTAAAGTTCTATCAAATATAACATGATGAGATTGTGCCCACAGCCAAAACTATGTGCTTTGGAACACATTACGACTGCCTGTTAGATTTACCCAAAATGACTTATACCTCATGTTTAACCACTATAGAGACGTCAAAGCCAGCGGTACTTCCAGAAGATTTGGCTGAGGTGAGGCTGCTCTCGGCGGGTTTATGATCGTTGAACGTCCTCTAACGCCCTGGAGCTCACTTCTCTGAACACCTCGAAGCTAATTTTCAAATAGACATTGTCTTTATTAAAAAACGGTGTGTTTGAAATCTAAACAAGTACATTCTCGCCTAAAAAAAAAAATAATTAAAAAAAGTTTTATTTATAAAAATATATTCTATTCGGGAGTGTGCCATGACACTTGCTGTGAGAAATGCTGCAAGCAGACTGAAACATATGGAGAAACGGTTGGATCTCTGTTATCACTAGAATATCACACTCCTGGAAAAGACTCTCAGCCAATCAGATTTGAGGATCAGAAACATTTCATTGATTCTATTAATTCATGATATAAAAAAAACAGAAGGCTTATTATGGTATCTATGATGCCAAGACATTTATTTTGACTATTATTTGGCCTCTCTTCAAACCTCCACAAAACGTCTGGGACACGTGGAAACGAGACCTCGGGCTTAAAAAGGTCAGGCTGTTTTACAGCGGCGCTCTGCTGTAGAATATAATTATAGCTAATATAAACAACTAGCTCAGCATCTTACGATCAATGTTTGCCTTGTGTGGCATTTTATAGGTGATGTGAAAATGATTAAAACGAAGACACACTGTGATGTAACATTTAGACAACACGCTACTTATTGATCCAGATCTTTACTGCTGAAGACAACAGCCAATACCGCTCACTCGTGATGAATTTCAGAGCCGCTTTGTTAACCTGCAGGTGCTCTCGAACACCAAAATATAAGATAATGGCTTTAGGTAGAGACAGGTTGTGGATATTTAAAGAGCAAAGACATTAAACGAGATATACACTGATGCTGATTCCAGCAGTGGCAATAAAAAGACAAAAATCATTAGTTATAGTTCATATACTACCTGTCAACAGTTTGGATATAATTCAATTTGATCGTGTTTTTGTCTCTTCTGCCCTCCAAGGCACCATTTATTTGATGATAAATGCAGTAAAAAATACAATATTGTGAAATGTTATTACAATTTAAAATAGCTGTTTTCTTTTTGAGTATATTGTAAAAAGTCATTTATTTCTGAGATCAAAGCTGAATCATTACTGCAGTCTTCAGTGTCACATGATCCTTCATAAATCATAATAATATGCTGCTTTGCTGCTCAAGAAATCTGGTTATTATCAATGTTGAAAACAGTTGTTGCTGCTGAATATTTTTTGTAAAAATTATGGTGCATTTTTTATTCAGGACTGTTGGATGAATATAAATATAATATTTTGTAACATTATAAAAGTATTTACTGTCATTTTAATGCATCTTTATGTAATCTATATGTCCTATGATAATCATAAATGTTTCTTGAGCAGCACATCAGCATATTAGAATGATTTCTGGAGTATAATGTGCCTGGAGTAATGATGCTGAAAATTCAGCTTTGATCACAGGAATACATTTGAACATATATTCACAGCTATTGTAAAAACAGCTACTGTACAGTTACTGTAAAAAAACATTCCCAAATATTACCGTTTTTTTCTCTGTATTTTTGATCAAACAAATGCAGCCTTGGTGGAGAAGAAGAGACTTCTTTAAAAGTCGAGAGTTACAGATTTGAAACAAACTCATATCCCTAAGTATTAAAATGCAGTACAGTCTGTAAACTGCAGCCCGCACATAACTATTATTATTCATTATCCCAATTTTAACTAGCCATCCCTCTTCACATATGTTTCCGTATGGCTAATGTTGGCTCATTTCTGCTCTAAAGGTCCACTTTGCCTTTGAGATATTAAGCGTCTTGCAATTTGTTTTTAGTGCGATATGAATCATAGCCTGCCATAATCACTTAACCTGCTCCCGAGATTTGAGTTTCTCCCCGCTGACAGCCATTTTCCACGTTCTTAATCATTCCTCCTCAAATCAATTTAATCTCCGGGAAACAATGTGCTCAGGCGTACCCAATAGACACTTTGCTGCCAGTGCGATGAGAAATGGCCTCCGTCGAGGGATAGTAAAAAAAGCACATGAGCATTTCGACCTCTTCCGTCTTCCCTCAGGCCCTCTGATTGGATGCGGCGCTCGGGTCGGCACCGCAGGCATCATGGGTATCTTCAGGCCTGTGAATGATGTGAAGGGAAGCGATGGATTGTCTTTAAGGAGAATCTGCCTCGTGGGCACAAGCAGCTCCGACAATATTGATTTTGGGGCACGTGGACTTACCAAGAAACTCTTTTAATATTTAATTGTTGCTCTCAGCATGTACTGATGGGATTGGCTTTTGCCTTAGGTGTGCTGCAAATGAAATGAGGAAAATGCAAAGCACATTTAAATAGGCTTGTCATTTAGGGAGTTTCAACTAAAGTCAACAAGTAAACAAACGGTAGAGCAGCTCCTCCGGGGCAAAGCCGAACCAGGTCACTCGCTATTGGGAGGATTTTCAGGAAAATAAAAGCCAATGTTTTACTGGAGAACGTTTGAAGGCGCTTGTGTTCGCCAGACGTCTGTAACGAGCGCACAGTTGACTTTTGAAAAGTGTGACCGTGAAGATGATCACATCTTGATGGTTTCTAGAGGAAATCTTGTGGCGTACACGATATGGGTCAAAAGTTTGGAATAATATATCTTTTTTTTGTCTTTTATGCACACCAAAGCTGTATTCATTTGTTAAATATACAGTACAAATGCAAATAGTACAATTTAAAATACCTGTTTTCTCTGTGTATTTGTTGTAAAATGTACTTTATTTCTGTGATGAATCATTACTCCAGCTTTCAGTGTCACGTGACCCCTCAGAAATCATTATAATATGCTGATCTAAACACTTCTGATTATTATCAATGTTGAAAACAGTTGTGCAGCTTCATTTTTTATATATTTTTTTGGAAACCTTCATACATTATATTTTTTTAGGATTCTTTCATAATTGAAAGCTCAAGCATTTATTTGAAATAGAAATCTTTTGTAACATTTAACATATTTATTGCCTTTACTTGATCAATGTAACAGATCCTATAATAATAATGAATTAAAACAATTATTTAAATTGATCAAAAGTGAAAGTGAAGACATTTATAATGTTGCAACAAATTTATATTTCATATAAATGCTGTTCTTTAGAACTTCTCCTGACAAAATGTATTAGTTTCCAAAAATATATTAATTAAGAAGCAAGGAATGTCTCCAACATTGATAATAATAAAAAACACTATTTATAACTGAACTTAATATTAACTGAGCAGCAAATCAGCATAGAATGATTTCTGAAGATCATGTGACACTGGAGTAATGATGCTGAAAATTCACTTTTTATCACAGGAATAAAGTACATTTGGCAAAATATTCGCATAGAAACCATTATTTAAATTGTTACAATCTTTCACAATATTACTGTATTCTGATCAAATGAATGTAGCCTCGGTGAGCATAAGAGATTACAAAATCACAGTTAATCCAAGCGTTTATCTGGTAGTGGTTGTAAGTGTGTTGTTATGCAGTTGCTAAGGTTGTCTGGTTGGTCACTAAGGTGTTGCAAGGTGCTTGTTATGGCGATCTGAATGTTACCGACCCAAACTTGATTGATACAAGATTATAAAGAAGGAAAGTAATGAAAGCACTTTGATTTTTCATTTACAAAAAGAGAAATCTGCTAGAACTCTGTTGTAGACACAAATTGTAACGCGAAATTGACAGTCATATGTTTACTGCCCATGAAGAGAAAGAGCAACTTCTGTTCTTCTATCTTTACTTGTTCAGTACCTTAATATTTAATTGAGGTTCAGGATATAATGTGGGCTTGTTTCTAATGACTTCGGCTCTTTTGCATATTCATTAGGCCCTCGTGAACTACACAGAAAGAGCAGAAACTTCACCAAGTATTGAGTGTGAAAGAAATGAGCAGCTTTACTGTCATTGTAGACTCTGGAACGCTTTGTGCTGTGATTTTAACACTCAGAGCCATATAACGTCACGCTGCTGACTGATATTCTGTATTGATAATGACATTTTTGCCATATAGTTCATGTCTTTCATGATTCATTGATACATTTAATCATTGTGTTCCTCCTACAGTAAAAAAAAAAATCAATTTCGCAAATATATTATCATGCAGATTCTATTAGGAAAACTTTGGTATTTTCTGTGAAAAAAGTAAAAAGTTTTTACATGACTATAAAAATGCTTAAAAATGTACAATACATAATATTTCATAGAAATGAAACCGCAAGGTTTAGAGGCTCTGGTATAATAGATGTTATCACCTGTTTTACTGTGAAACTGTTTATGTGATAACTTTAGGAAAAGCAATAGCACAGTTTTTCTTAAAAAGCTCCATGAACTGAGATGTCAAAGACAAAGTCATGATTATGGATTTATGCAAATTACAAGGCAAAAGTATGATTAATTGTATTAATAATAATGCAGATTGTATTGTTCCATTATCTGAAACTTCATTTCCTTTTACATTCAAATACCAAAGCAGCATTACAGAGGTTGATGTGGCAAAATTAAGATCCACGATTGTTCTCTCACCAGATTACAATAATTGCCCATATTTGTCTTTAGGATTCATAAATTATGGAAGGCTCATTAATAATGCAAAGGCTTACTCTCTGCACTAATGCGAGCAAAGAAAGCTTTCTCTTCCCTGTAGTGCTAAATGAACAACATCTTTTTTGTTCTCGCTCAGCAGGCAGCCGCTGAAGCACGTAGAGGAGAGTTTGCTGTAAGGGGTAACTGTAATCCAGATCATATTTAGAGAGACTTCTGACGCTCGTGAACAGTCACTCTAATGGCATCTAATGGCATGAAATATGAGCGCTAAAAGAGTAGAGTAATTGTCATCGCTGCATCACAACAACCCAAATTATGAAGTTTCACTACTGCAGTGGAGATGAGTCATGAACAATGACATCTGATTCCACTTTGCAATTACATTTCCATAATGATTCAGTGTATGTGAATCAGTTCCTGGGGTGTATTTGTTGTGCAATCTATGGAAACCTGCTTCTGCCACAGAATGAAAAAATACAAAAGGATAATTGATAAGATCATTTAGTCCTTTCTTGCAATTCTGAGAAAAACAACAACAATCATAATTACAAGATATATACTTGTGCTTACGAGATAAATACTTGCCCACACAACCCCCACCATTTCTTTTTCGAGAGGGAAAAAAAGATAGCGAGACATAAACTCAGAATTGTTGTTTGTGTCCAACATGGAATAATAAAACAAAAATATAATAAGAAAAAGTGCCAAGATGCAATAGAATTAGATTAGAATTCTGGGAAAAATAATCTAAATTCTAAATCTAAATAACAAAAAATTCAGAACCTCTGTAAATAGCTTTTACTTGCAATTATGTGGGAAAAATAGACAGAACTTATGTAAACACTGGAGAAAAAAGAAAACCAAAATGTGGGATTTAAACTTGAAATTATGAGACTTGACTTGTTTTCTAGCAATTCTACCAAAAAAATAAATAAATAAATAATAAAAATTGTGCAGTTTATACCTCACAATTTGGAATTTTATTTTCAGAATTGCAGATATGAACTGTTTACAAGAAAAACAGTTGAAAAAAACTTGGATGGGCTTAAATGCAGAGAACACATGTCACTCCTCGTTATACTCTGTATAATTGTGTATGTGACAAATAAAGCTCATCTGAGCTTAATTTGTATTTGTTTATTTTGTATATATTAGGGCTGTTAATCGATTCAAATATTTAATTGCGATTAATCGCACGATTGTCATGAGTTAACTTGTGATTAATCACAACTTAATCACACATTTGTATCTGTATTCTGAGCAATTACTAGCTTTCAACAAAAAGAAAAGAACAAGAAAAGTGAAGCATGTTTTACTTTTAAACAGAACAAAGCCCCATGTAGCCCGGCTTGGCTAATAAGAACAGATAGGAAATATAGCTGACTTCTGCTTAGTTAGCACTAACAAAGCCCTCAGCGTAACACACGCTCTGTAAAATCATCAGCACAGCGAGCGTCATGACCGAGGGCTGCTAGTTTATTGTGATCAACTAATAAATATCTGGAGAGAGAGATATATAGTTAGTTCTTTATCTCCATGAAGCATATTTGGTTTTGACAGAAGTGAGCCGAGAAAGACGCTATTTTTCGTCTGGAAAGAACAGAACAACAAGACTATTAGCAGGGTTGCAGCCTCATGTAAACATTCCTGAGGCTAAAGGCAAATAAATGCACATCAAAGTGTGCTGCGTGTTTCCTCCGTGTGGCTTTATTTTATCTTTGTTCTCCAGACCGTTGCTGAAGCATCATTAGTGCTGTTCTGGAGCCGTTGCCGTTGGGAAGCAGCATTTGTATGCGTCCAGCAGCTCTGGCAGAACACCGACCACCTTCTGTTGATCCGGTTATGTGATTTATTTCTTACAGGGCGAGGAGCACAGCTGTCACGGTACACACGGGGATCCAGGAACGAGGAGACGAGGATTGTGACAAACAGGGTATTTAATGAAGAACAAACGGAGGAGATACAGGAACACCGGGAAGGACATCTATACAGGTTTGCACGCTGACATTAACAATAATCCACAAGTAACATGGGGCAGAACAGACTAGATATAGGGAGACATGACTGGAAACACCTGGGACATAATCAAGATACAGACGAAGACTAATCAACTAATAATGGGGAACAGGACGGATCAAATATGGGTGAGGAGACAAAGGCAGAGGAAGACAAAGTCTGACATTACCCCCCCCTTCCAATAGGCGCGTCCCGCGCCGTACGACATCGAAAGGGGAGGGGGGGTGGGCACTCTGGAGGCCTCAAGGACCTGGAGACCGGACAGGTGACCTCCAGGGCGGTGCCCGTTCCGGGACCCACGGCGGATCCGGGGACTCAGGCGGCCACGGCGGATCAGGCGGCCATGGCGGATCCGGGGATTCCGGCGGCCACGGCGGATCAGGCGGCCATGGCGGATCCGGGGATTCTGGCGGCCATGGCGGATCAGGCGGCCACGGAGGGTCCGGGAAACTGAGGAGGCCATGGCGGAGCGCGGGTGCTCGGGCGGCCATGGAGGAGCGGGGATGCTCGGGTGGCCATGGAGGGTAGCCCCCCCCCAAAATTTTCATGGGGAAAGCTCCCCATCCCAGGGGGGCGCTCAGGAGCCGTGGAAGGCGAGCTGGACAGGGCCAGCGGAGGGAAAAGTGAGCTGGACGGGACCAGCGGAGGCCCAGGTGAGCTGGACGGGACCAGCGTGGGCCAAGGTGAGCTGGACGGGACCAGCGGAGGCAATGGTGAGCTGGACGGGACCAGCGGAGGCCCAGGTGAGCTGGACGGGACCAGCGTGGGCCAAGGTGAGCTGGACGGGACCAGCGGAGGCAATGGTGAGCTGGACAGGACCAGCGTGGGCCAGCGTGGGCGCTCGGGTGCCGCTGACTCTCGGGGGCGCTCGGAAGAGCTGGACGGAACCAGCGGGGAAATTGAAGCGCACTTACGAGGAGCCGGCACTGGAGGGCGCTGTCGAGGTGCAGGCACTGGAGGGCACTGGCGTGGTGCAGGCACTGGAGGGCACTGGCGTGGTGCAGGCACTGGAGGGCACTGGCGTGGTGCAGCACTGGAGGCATGCGTGGTGCAGGTCCTGGGGGACTGTGTGCAATCTTGGAGACACTGCTTATGCGCACTGTGTAGCAAATAATTGATCAGACATTTAGTCCTTTCTTGCTTTGAGAAAAAATCATTTGGAATACTTGATGCTTACGAGTGGATCTGTGCAGCACCCCACCTTTCTTTTTGAGAGAGGGAACAAGATGATAGCAGCATAAACTCGAACCTGTTGTAGTGTCCCAGGAGATAATGAAAACAAAAATCATAGATAAGCAAATAGTGCCAAGAGCTAGAATAGTTAGAATCGAGGCTAATCAATTACTAAATCTGAATACAGAATCAGGTCAGTAAATAGCTTTTACTTGCAATATGTGGGAAAATAGACGCTTAGTCACTGGAGAGACCAAAAGGGGATCTTGAAAGTATGAGCTGACTGTCTAGCACTCTATCTCAAACCACTACGAATGTGCAGTCTTTACCTGACATGCAATTATTCAAAAAAGCTGTGGGCTATGCAGGCTTTAGTCCTCAGTATAGCCTGTATAATTGTGTATGTCAACTCATCTGAGCTTAATTTTATTTGTTTACTTTGTTACTGGGCTGTTAACGTTAAAATTTAATTGCGATCCTATGCGCAGATTGTAGCTTAACATGCGACTTAATCACAACTAGGGATCACAGCATTTTTCTGTAGTTCTGACGAATACTAGCTTTCAACAAAGAGCACAGGTAATCTTGCAACACAATCTGTACTTCTAAAAGAACAATAGCGACTGTAGCCCGTGTTGCCTAACCGAATAAGATGGAAAATTGCCTTTGCTTGTAGCACCGCACCAGCGTACAGACGCTCTGCAAACTCAACCACGAGGATCTGCCGGATGGGCGAGTTTATTAGCAGCTAAAATTCGATGAGTATATTATTCTTTATCTCCAAAGAGATCGGATTACAGGAATGACGAGAAAGACGATTTTACTTAAAGTAAATGAAAACAAGACTTTGCAGGGTTACTATGAAACATCCGAGGTAAAGGCAATAAATACATTCAAAGTGACTCATGTTTTACTGGAATATTCACATATTAAATGCTTGGTTGTCCAGAACAGTTCTGAAGCATCATTAGTGGGTTCTGGAGCTGCCTTGGGACATTATTATCGTCCAGCAGCTTCGAACGTAATTCTGGACACGGATCGATTATTTGTGAAGGGCGAGGAGCACAGCGCTCCGCAAGGCTTGTTTTCTCTTTTATTCTTTTCTTTTTTCCTGGGCTCTTATTTCTTTGCTGGTGAATAAGTGGTGACAGAGCATCATCGAGGGCATCCTTGACTGTGTGGAAACCTGATGCTGTTTATTAGTTGACTGCTTAATCTTGGGTTGAGTTAGCAAGTTTTCCAGCAGGTGCTTTCATGCACGGTGCATATAAAGGGTTAGTTTGCACAATAATCAGCAATGCGGGAGGGAGATGCAGTAAATACACCAATTATGGGAGGAAAAGCATCCAAAA
>CM049822.1:39961581-39964081 GCA_027422435.1 Schizopygopsis pylzovi | reverse complement strand
TTTTTTTTACCTGTGTAATACCTTTTTTTTTTTTTTTATTAAATGTATTTCATCTTTTGTGCCAAAAAACTTTGATTTATGAACTTTTAGAAAACATTTTTATTAAATTATAAATTCAGTTAAAATAATAAGATACTATCAGGAAGAATAAGTTAACAGTAAAATAAAATCAGCATCACCAATTCATCTTTGCATGGCACAGAAGAGCACAAATGTGGTATAAAGGAATATTTACAGAAATTCTGACAAGACTCAGAGGTGGCATTAATGCATCTCATAATATCAATGTTATGATATTAATGTTTTAAATATACAGTTTTGAATATAGAAATGTTAATTATTTAAATGACTCAATTTATACTTTAAAAATGAAACTGAAACCGCCAGTAGGTGGCAGCAAGTCACTGTCTTTGAATCATTGATTCAATCGATTCATTCAAATGACCGATTCATTTAGGAACAAGCAAGTGACTCTCTTTATGACTCATCAGATTTGACTTCAAAGACAAAGATTCATTCATAAACGAAACAGCGCTGTGTCAAAGACTATGCAGGTGCAGCTCAATAAATTAAAATGTTGTGGAAAATTCATTTATTTCAGTAAATCAACTCAAATTGTGAAACTCGTGTATTGAATAAATTCAATGCACACAGACTGAAGTAGTTTAAGTCTTTGGTTCTTTTAATTGTGATGATTTTGGCTCACATTTAACAAAAACCCACCAATTCACATCTCAACTAATTATAATACTTCATAAGACCAATAAAAAAAACATGTTTAGTGAATTGTTGGCCTTCTGGAAAGTATGTTCATTTACTGTATATGTACTCAATACTTGGTAGGGGCTTCTTTTGCTTTAATTACTGCCTCAATTCGGCGTGGCATGGAGGTGATCAGTTTGTGGCACTGCTGAGGTGGTATGAAGCCCAGGTTTCTTTGACAGTGGCCTTCAGCTCATCTTCCTTTTTTTGGTCTCTTGTTTCTCATTTTCCCTCTTGACAATACCTCATAGATTCTCTATGTTCAGGTCTGGTGAGTTTGCTGGCTCAACACTTTTAACCAACTTTTGGTGCTTTTGGCAGTGTGGGCAGGTGCCGTATTCTGCTGGAAAATGAAATCAGCATCTTTAAAAAGCTGGTCAGCAGAAGGAAGCATGAAGTGCTTCAAAATGTCTTGGTAAACGGGTGCAGTGACGTTGGTTTTCAAAAAACACAATGGACCAACACCAGCAGATGACATTGCACCCAAATCATCACAGACTGTGGAAACTTAACACTGGACTTCAAGCAACTTGGGCTATGAGCTTCTCCACCCTTCATCCAGACTCTAGGACCTTGGTTTCCAAATGAAATACAAAACTTGCTCTCATCTGAAAAGAGGACTTTGGACCACTGGGCAACAGTCCAGTTCTTCTTCTCCTTAGCCCAGGTAAGACGCCTCTGAAGACAACTGTAGCCAAATTCCTCGACACGTCTGTGTGTGGTGCTCTTGATGCCTTGACCCCAGCCTCAGTCCATTCCTTGTGAAGTTCACCCAAATTCTTGAATCGATTTTGCTTGACAATCCTCATAAGGCTGCGGTTCTCTCGGTTGGTTGTGCATCTTTTTCTCCTTCCTCACTAACTTTCTGTTAACATGCTTGGATACAGCACTCTGTGAACAGCTTCTTTGGCAATGAATGTTTGTGTCTTACCCTCCTTGTGAAGGGCGTCAATGATTGTCTTCTGGACAACTGTCAGATCAGCAGTCTTCCCCATGATTGTGTAGCCTAGTGAACCAAACTGAGAGACCATTTTGAAGACTCAGGAAACCTTTGCAGGTGTTTTGAGTTGATTAGCTGATTGGCATGTCACCATATTATAATTTTTTGAGATGTGAATTGGTGGGTTTTTGTTAAATGTGAACCAAAATCATCACAATTAAAAGAACCAAAGACTTAAACTACTTCAGTCTGTGTGCATTGAATTGATTTAATACACAAGTTTCACAATTTTAGTTGAATTACTGAAACTTTTCCACAATATTCTAATTTATTGAGATGCACCTGTAGATGTGCAGCGGCTCAGCTGTGACTTTGTTTTTTAACTATATTTTGTTTATGAAATAGAGCAAAATAAACAACAGTGTTCCTAAAATGTAAGTCACTTAATATTAACTTTTGTATACAATCAAATATGTATAAAACTGTTGTATAAATTCAATTTCACATTTGCAAACTCTTTATAATCATTAAAAAGCAGTTAGTTCATCGCGATCTCACAAACTTCCCTTTTAATGAATGAAGCTCTCTGCACTGCACACTGAATCTATTATTTACCTCGTCTCTACATACTCTTTTTAATTCATTAAATTGAATTTTTACCCTCTAATTTTATTTATTAAACATTTTTATTTTATACTTAGTGTTTACTGTTTTTAGTGATTTTTGCATTGCCTCGACGGCTTGGCCAAATGCATCAGTTATTGTCATCTAGCGCACATTTTCTCAAACAAAATCAAT
>CM049822.1:39949081-39959081 GCA_027422435.1 Schizopygopsis pylzovi | reverse complement strand
ATTCAACTTTTGTAAAACATTTAGCACGTTCACATGCATAAATCTTGTAAAATTAATACAGATCCAAATCTGTTAAACAAAGATTATCTTCTGAAATTGACAGAACATGTTACTTTAAACCACAAAAGAAAGACAAACAGGTGACAATCGTCAGCCAACTTCATAGTTAATGCAAACTTTTCACCTCAAGAAAAAACACAATTTTGCATCATCACACACCCACACAAAAAAGATCAGTTGTTAGTAAATCTGTCTATTTATCATATGTATTATGATGAATAATATGTATTATGAACTCATCAACTCTTTACCCACATTGTAGTTTTGCAGCTCTGCCTCCAATTAAAGCTCACTGGTGTAATATCAACAGCCCCAGTAGGTGGCCCTGCTCACTCAGGAGGATGAGCCCCTCTTTAGCATTGGATTTATGGAGTCCTTAAGGCCACAGTGTAGCTTTAATTCATACTCCATGCTGTGGCATAGATAGGCTTTTTTCTCTTTGTTATCTGTTGTGAAGTAATCACATTTGAGGGCTTCACCCAGTAAAAGCAGATTACCGTGGTGAGGACATAATTCAGAAGACGAGCGAATGTTTGAAAGGATAAGATAATGCATTCATAATGTGTTTGATCCCACAGTACAGATGCATTTGGCTTAACATGACATTTGTTGCTCGTTCTGACGGCAGGCGCAGCCGGATGTTGCATGATTGTGATGATGATTATGATTTTTGTGAAGTCCTTTTCAGATAAATGAAACATGCACATTGATTTTGGCAAAAGTTTGGCGGTGAATGATGCAGGAGCGCTGGAATATTGGGAACGTAGAAGCACTGAAATGGACCTGAGGAATGTGTGTACAAGCAGTGTTTTGTGCATTTCTAAAATAAGAGTATTTTGTCTTTTCCCTGTGGTCTCAGCTGTGAGCATGTTGTCTTATGCTCGTTCTCCAAGGGCTCAGTCCCCGTGAGCATCTATAGTGTGAATATCTGCTGTTGATGTTGGTGCACATCTATGTACAGTATTGTATCAGTGAGCCATAATATAATAACATGCAATAGTCAGTGTATGCTAGAATACATATGCAACGCAAATTCAAATCGGTTTATTGTTGACAAAAGCGATGGTCTTTAAATTCAGTAGGGTTTTCTTGTGTAAGTAACCCTAAAGCTGTGGTGCTGTAAGACACTTGCTTATTCAGAGATTGCAGTAACTGTTGTTTGTGTGTGTGTGTGTGTGTGTGTGTGGTGTGCACTGAAAAAAATGTTGTTGTGGGATTCAATTCGAAACCATTTTCACTCAGAATTTGCTAGTATAGTTCATACATAATTGCAAAGGAATGAAGTTACACTAAGTTCAAAATATATGTATTTTACAGTGTAGGTTGGATATAAAGCCAGACAACAAAAGTTTTTTTGACACTGAAGTCTGAATGTCATTGCATGAGATACGAAATACCAAAGCAAGTGTATTTTATTTGAGTGAAAAACAGCTCATGCAATGAATGTGATGAACATGAGGGGAACTGACTTCATACATGCACTAAAGTCATTGAGCAAAAATGACTCATGATTGTACAAAACTTCCTGCTTAAACCAGTCTAAGGTGGTCTGCTGGTCTCAGCTGAGCAGTAAGACGTGTCAGCTGGTCTAATTTAGATGGTTAACATAAGGTTATGAACACACATTCTTCCAGTATTATTAATATACTGTTTGTTCAAAGTTATCCAGTCTTTAATCACTTCCTCAAAATGTTAGCACAAAAACAGTATTTACTGTATACATCATTCGTGGAAAGTTTAGTTGGATGTTCGTCTAATGTTTTACATCACTACTATCAGATGGTTTAGAAATCATACAAAAGTAACATTTCCATAATATTTTGATAATAATAAATTGGAATGTTCCCTTAATATTGTCTTTAAATTCACATAACCAAGAAAAAAAATATACAAATAAAATAAAAAACTAAGCAAAACACCATTAAAACAGATTTTTGTATATGTACATAGTCTTTATATATAGCTAAAAAATTGACCTTTTTGAGACCAACACATTAGATTCATTAATGTGTAATACAAAATGCCAAAGCAAATAGTTTGTGTTTGAAATAAAAGATACTGTAGCTCAAGCACTTTTGTTCATAGTTAAAGTGATGCTAATGTGAACTTCATGCTGTACATCCACTACAAAACACCAGCTGACTCCAACATACTGAGCCAAAGGGTAGGGACTTTCTCACTGTGTAGTTATAGGAACTGAGTTCTAGAAACTAGTCTGCAGGGTGGTTCCAGTTTCCATGTTTATTTTTACATGGCTTTCAGACCCTGCTCTGAAGAGGGGCTTCTGCACCGGAGGAACCTTTTCATAGTTCCTAGAACTATTGGCAGAAGTACATGCTTTTTGGCATATTTACCCTTGAACATCATTTGGGGGAACTAAATTAGCTCCTACTTCATAGTAGGGTCTAAAACAGTTATATAGGAACTACCAGTGACGTAAGTGTATGCTTATTGTCCAATGAACGCGGAACAGGAACTATGTAAATGTCCGTCCGGTGTGAAAGCCCCTTTTGTAAGCTGGTCTGATTTAGAGGGGGTTTCGGCACTTGAATGTGGTCGATCAACTAAACCAGCTTTGCTATATAGGCTTGGAGACTTTTAAACAGTTTTAAGCTGGAAAAGATTAAATGATATTTAAAAAAAGCAGTAGTTTATGATCTTTTGTCTGAAGAGATGATATTTGGTATAATTATTTTATTATGTAATGCAATGACATTTACCCAGTTTTGTTGTGCGACGCAAGCGACCAAATGTAGTTCTGAACATAAGTTTGTGAAGAGTTCATCTTATTTGGCAACTGTTTATCCAATGCTTTTCCTATCATTTCTATCATCCAGTCATTGATACTGGTTTTGTATGCAGATACATTAACATTCAGAAATGAGCTACAGGAGTGAAATCACCCAAACGTGAGCATCAACCTTTAGAGTTCAAAATCTAAAGATTTATACAACAAAAACCAACAGCATTAGTTGTACTTGATGTGCATTTAGGCAAGGCAGGCAAGGCAAGTTTATTTGTATAGCACATTTCATACACAGTGGTAATTCAAAGTGCTTTACATAAAAAGAAAGTGAAATAATCATTCACAGCAATAAAAACAAGGAGTTAAAAATAATAAAACAAGGAATTTTAAAATGATATAGAAATTGATTTAAAATGAAATTTAAAACATTTAAATAGAAAAGGATTATACATAAAATAATGCAGTCAGTTCGGACGTAGCACAGTGCTCATTCAACAAATGCACAGCTAAATAGATGAGTTTTGAGACCGGATTTAAATGTGGCTAATGTTTTAGCACATCTGATCTCTTCTGGAAGCTGATTCCAGCTGCGGGCGGCATAATAGCTAAAAGCGGACTCCCCTTGTTTTGTGTGAACCCTTGGTATTTCTAACTGACTCGATCCTAATGATCTGAGTGGTCTGTTAGGTTTATATTCAGTGAGCATATCTGACATATATTTAGGTCCTAGGCCATTGAGCGACTTATAAACGAGTAGAAGTACTTTAAAATCGATCCTAAATGTAACTGGAAGCCAGTGTAAGGACCTGAGGACTGGTGTGATATGCTCAGTTTACACAGTTTACACAGTTAAACAGTTACACAGTTTTAGGGTAAGTCGTTGATTTCAGAGCATGCTTAATTTGAAGCAGACACATGTGGGAATATTATATCAAAGTTTGAGACACTTAGAGCAAACTAAATGCAGAGATTCAAACAAAATAAGTTAAATCACTCCCTGCTCTACAGTATATCAATGTCACATCAGGCTTATGGGTGTGTGAGAACATTCCACAAACACGGATCATACAATTCCCAAATCATGAGATTAGATTTCCCAACTCCGGCCCAAACTAAACAGACAAACCCAATGAAAGTCAAAGCACAAACATTTAAGCTACATGATGTATTGGGAAACAGCGCTGGAAAACACACACACACACATAGTGGTAAAGTAAGGCTTTGTCCTCAGATAAATCATCCGCTTGATTAATCACACATGTCTGATTGTTGCTCCTCTCATGAGCTCATCTGGGCTCTCAACGGGCTGGTGTTTGTGTGGTGAGTGTTCAACTGGTAAATCGCTGCCTGACAACACAGAGGTCATCTGGGAAGAGTTACATAGCGTTACACCAGCTTCATCACAAATAGACATTTCAAATCAACAGGAATTTGCCTCGTATTGTCTCTGTTTGTTTCTTAATTTTTATTTATCTTTTTAGTATTATTTTTCTACATTCTCATTCAAAGATAAAATAGAGCATTCCCATAACTTGGACTAATGCTTTTTAAAGGTTATGCACATTTTAAGACTAAATAATGTTTATGGAACATTCCTATAACATTATTAATATCTGATATATGTTCTCCTAAAGTTGAGAGGAAACATTCTTAGAACATTGTTCTTGGAATGTCCTTATGATGTTATTTGCACGTTCTTAGAAATGGCATTTTCATAACTGTTTCAAAATGCTAAAATTGAATGTTCCTCTATCGTTTGCATAACCAAGAAAAGTTATTTTAATATATATAAAACAATGTGCTTGAAGTGTTGAGGGAACATTCAAATGTAAACTGAGGAAATGAAATGTTCCTCTAACATTCGCATAACCCAGAAAAGTTATTTAAATATAAAACAAATGGGTTTTAGATGTTGAGGAACATTAATTCAAACATTTAAAAAAGTTCTAAAATACGTTTGATAAAATAAGTTCGTAATATGTTCAGAATTCAATGATGATGTTGTGTGATTGGTTTTCTCTCATTTGCATACTGAATTGTGATTGGTCTTCTTTCTTACATTTATTTGCATACTGAATTGTGATTGGTCTTCTTTCTTACATTTATTTGCATACTGAATTGTGATTGGTCTTCTTTCTTACATTTATTTGCATACTGAATTGTGATTAGTCTTCTTTCTTACATTTATTTGCATACTGAATTGTGATTGGTCTTCTTTCTTACATTTATTTGCATACTGAATTGTTATTAGTCTTACCTTTCTTATTTCTCTATCCATTTGTTTTGCATATTAATATAAATGACACAATTTCTAACAATTCTCTCTTTATTTATATTTTCTACTATCTTGAAATCATGAAACATCTTTTTCCTTTCTTGTACAATTGCAATACAGGAATCAAATCATGAACTTTGTAGAGGGTTTTAACTACCATAAATGATTTTTAGCAGTTTTTACCTGGTTTATTTGTGCTGGTTAACTCAAGATCACCAGTTTAGTTATGACAGGTAGGGGTTTTGTTGGACTGTTGAAACCATGGTATTTATTTAATGTCCAGGACTTCTGTACGTCATTTGAAGTGCGGGAGAAACATGACAAAATGTGTCCAAAAACAAAGTGAAAAAGGAGCAACAATGTATTATTTTGTGTTTGTTTGGCACAATGTGAATTGTTTTTGGTTGCTAAGAAACACCACATCTTTTAGTGTCATAAGTATCACTTTGATCATTTTTTATTTTACTTATTAGTTAAACAGAGTTATAAATAATATTTTTTGTTATAAATAATATTTTTTTGTGTGTGGTCATCAAGTTCACCACCTTTGTGGTGCTGATTCCAGAAATAGTGTCTGTTTTGCTTGAGCACATCACACTTGATCACAAAACATAATGCATTTTGTAGCATTTTTGATTTTACTACTATTTGTAAGGTTAAATTATCTTATATCATCCCTTCATCACAAGAAGAACTGCCACAAAAACATAATTTATATCAAACATCAAGATTATTGGAGCATGTTTTAGAATAAACTACTATTTTAGTTTAGTTTTACACCAAATTTCCATATTTAGTTTAGTTACTTACCATTTCTTTATAATTATTTGTGAAATGTACTAGCAATTTCTGAGTCCTATGTTGTGAGATATACACAAGTTTATACATTCTAAAAAATGCTGGTTTAAATACAACCCAGCTCTGGGTAAAATGTGTACAAACCCAGCGATTGTGTTGTTTTGAGCCAGTGGTTGAGTTACTGCCATAAAGGTTGGGTTAAACATTTAACATTTAACCTAACTGTTGTTTGAAAACAACCCACTCACTGGGTTTGTCCATATTTTTCCCAGCGCTGGGTAATTTTAGAATTACTCGTGCTATGAGATATGAGAAATTGACCGAACCGCCCATGTCTACCACTGCCGCTACTTTATTAACGCTCAAGACAGTTTGACAGATTCTAAATGGACTTATTTTGCTGGAGGAAGGTTCCTCTGTCATATCATAGGTGTTTCTGGCATGTTCAGCAAGATCTTGGACACGGTTCCGTGTTTAATATCACATCCACCTGTGTGTAGGGCAGCGCTGCTGATCCCAGCTGTCTGTTCCCTTCTCTCTGCTTCTCTCCTCTTTGTGTCTCTGCCTGTCATCTAATCACTCTGCTTAATGAAAATCTTGGCCTCTAAATGTCAGGAGCTGGAGCGAAAGGCTTTGATCAGTGTCGCGTATGCGCTCGGCCTGTTTGTCCAGTGCCGGCGTATTGAACGACATCCATTTGCATTCATTATGGAACACAGACCTGCACAAACACAGAGTGCTTCACCAACATCATGCCAGTTAGGAGGTGAATAGAGGTACAAAGAGAGAACTTGAAGGAAAATATGCTAATTTATGTGAGAAGAATGAATTATGCTATCGTTCAATATGTCAACAGCAGCAGGTGAGGACACAGAGCGTTGCTTCAATAAATCAGAGCAATATTTTTATGATTATAAACGCAAAAGAATAGCATTAAATCACAAAAAAATTGAAATGTAAAGATGTTAAGAAACAAAGCAAGTGGGCCTTTTCTGTGATAAAAAAGACAAAATAACATTTTGTAATGTACAACCCGAATTCTGGAAATGTAGGTACGTTTTTTTTACATTTGAATAAAATGAAAACTAAAATACTTTCAAATCACATGAGCCAATATTTTATTCACAATACAACATAGATAACATATCAAATGATTAAACTGAGAAATTTACAATTGTATCCACTAAATGAGCTCATTTCAAATTTGATGCCTGCTACAGGTCTCAAAAAAGTTGGCACGGGGGCAACGAAGGGCTGAAAAGCAAGACTTTTGAAAAGATTCAGCTGGGAGAACATCTAGCAACTAATTAAGTTAATTGACATTAGGTCTGTAACATGATTAGCAATTATAGGGATGTCTTAGAGAGGCAGAGGCTCTCCAATCTATGAAAGAGAGCGTAAAAAAATGGTGGAATACTTTAAAAATAACATTCCTCAACATCAAATTGCAAAGGCTTTGCAAATCTAATAATCTACAGTGCATAACATCATCAAAATATTCAGAGAAACTGGAGAAATCTCTCTTCGTAAGGGACGAGGCCGAAGACCTTTGTTGAATGCTTGTGGTTTTCGGGCCCTCAGACGACACTGAAACACTCATCGTCATGATTCTGTCATTAACATCACTAAATGGGCCCAGGAATACTTCCAGAAACCGCTATCGGTAAACACAATCCGCCGTGCCATCAGCAGATGCCAACTAAATCTCTATCATGCAAAAAGTAAGCCATATGTGAACATGGTCCAGAAGCGCTGTCGTGTCCTGTGGGCCAAAGCTCATTTAAAATGGACTGTTTCAAAGTGGAAAAGTGTTCTATGGTCAGACGAGTCCAAATTTGATATTCTTGTTGGAAATCACGGACTCCATGTCCTCTGGGATAAAGAGGAGGGAGACCTTCCAGAGAGTTATCAGCATTCAGTTAATCTCTGCCAGCATCTCTGATTGTATGGGGGGTGCATAAGTGCATACGGTATGGGCAGCTTGCATGTTTTGGAAGGCACTATGATTGCTGAAAGGTATATAAAGGTTTTAGAGCAACATACGCTCTCATCCAGATGACCTCTATTTCAGGGAAGGCCTTGTGTATTTCAGCAGGACGATACAAAACCAGATACTGCAGCTATTACAAACGCATGGCTTCGTAGTAGAAGAGTCTGAATTGTCCTGCCTGCTGTTCAGATCTTTCACTTATAGAGAACATTTTCCGCATCATTAAATTAAAAATACATCAAAAATGCCATGAACTCTTTAGCAGCTGGGAAAACTATATCAGGCAAGAATGGGACCAAGTTCCAACACTAAAACTCCAGAAACTCATAACCTCGATGCCCAGACGTCTTCAAACTGTTTTAAAGAGGAGATGCTACACCATGGTAAACATGCCCCCGTCCCAACTATTTTTGAGACCGGTAGCAGGCATCAAATTTGAAATTAGCTAATTTTGTGCATACAATTGTAAACTTTCTCAGTTTAAACATTTATGTTATCTATGTTCTGTTGTGAATAAAATATTGGCTAATTTGATTTGAAATTCTTTTAGTTTTCATTTTATTCAAATTTAAAAAACATCCCAACATGTCCAAAATTCGGGTTGTACGAAAAAAGTGCTGATATAAAAAGTAATCTTATTTTATTTCAGTTAGTTGATAAATAAGCATTTCTCTCTCTCTCTTTTGTAGATGTATTTTTTAGATGTGCATCCCCAACTGTCCCCTTAAGGTCTCCACAGTTCATTATAGAAAAAAGAATACAATACAGTCCAAAAACTATATGTTTTCATTTGATTTCATTAGATTGTTTCCTTCGCATTATCAGTGGTAATCGAGAAATATAATATTAGCTCAGGGCCTGTATATAATATGGCAGACAATTCTACTCTGGCAGTTGCTTGATGTACAGACTTCTGGGAAATCCTCCTGCAAGAGCCTCCAGTGATGTTCGAAAGAGAATATTATTTATAGATTAATGTGTTTCTATCAAAAGGCTGCTCATGTTGTTCACTGAGTTACAGACGGGATTATTATCAGTCGTCTAAAGGTCAAAAATGTACTCGCACATCTGTAAATGCCACATGGTGCTAAAATTGGCTTTGGCAACTAAGCAAATGAAAGAGTTGCCTAGTAATTACGTGTTGTAAGTTGGCTATTACTGTTACCATTACTTAATAGTAAGTTGTGCTAGTATGTTGGCTAGTAATTGTTGCTAGCACTTATGCTGCTGTTCAAAAGTGTGTTGGTTTTGGTTTGTGTTGGGCTTGGTATGTTGAAAGAAATATATCTTCTGCTCACCAAGGCTGCATGTATTTAATACACAAATACAGTACAAATTGTGAATAATTATTACAATTGAAAATAAAAGCTTTCTATGTGAATATCTGTTAAAATGTAATTATTGCTGTGATCAAAGCTGAATTTTCAGCATCATTACTTTGAAATGACACATTACTGTGTCATTTCAAACAGAAATATTTAGCAGCATTATAAAGATCTTTACCATCACTTTTGATAAATTTAATGCATCCTTGATAAATACAAATTTATTATAAAATAATGCTAATGATGTCAGAGTTGCTTAATTTGCAATTCAGTTTACCTTTTTCTCCAAACGTTGTTATTTTTAGGAAAATTATGATTTCAAGCCAGCGCATGTGCGAATATCTGACATTTGAGACGGTAATAAACTTCGATTCAGATTCACCGTGAACCACGACAAGCGTAAGTGGTTTTTCTTTACGTCTCCCAAAAGCATAAACATGCCTCAAACGAGCTGCCGCCCCGGAGGAGAGAGGCTGTAGAAAGTACTTAATTACTGCTAATTAGGAATACTAACAGCAGCGCATCAGGTGCTGTACACACGGATCTGGATTAGATGGTAGCGGTGATGTTTATCTCTTCAGAGGATGCTCCATCACACCGGCATTAATAAATTCAACATTAATAAAGCTCAAAGACATGTTTTTATTAAATGGCCAAAGCTCACCAAAAGTCCATTTACATAAGTTAATTATTTGGACAGCTTTTTTCACCACCGAACGGCTGCATTTGATTAATAGCGCTTGGAAGGTGAGCTGAATTAAAGAGGCGCCCTGGAGAGCGCTCACATGCACAGGAAGTAATGAAGG
>CM049822.1:39809081-39944081 GCA_027422435.1 Schizopygopsis pylzovi | reverse complement strand
AGCTGATTTTAGATGATTAGCATGTTGCAGCATGTTTTAGCATGATTAGCATGTTTGCTAGCATGTGCTACATGATTAGCATGTTGTAGCATGTTTAGCATGATTAGCATGTTGCTAGCTGATTTTAGCATGATTAGCATGTTGCTAGCATTTGCTACATGATTAGCATTTGCTAGCTGATTTTAGCATGATTTAGCATGTTGCTAGCTGTTGCTACATGATTAGCATGTTGCTAGCTGTTGCTATATGATTACATGTTGCTAGCTGTGCTAGCATTTAGCATGATAGCATGCTAGCATTTGCTAGCATTTTAGCATGATTAGCATGTTGCTACATGATTAACATGTTGCTAGCATGTCGCTATGCATGTGCTACATGATAGCATGTTAGCATGCGCTAGCTGATTTAGCTGATTAGCATGTTGCTAGCATGTGCTAGCATGTTAGCATGTTTGCTAGCATGTCGTAGCATGATTAGCATTTTTCTTTTTTTTTTTTTTGTTTTTTTTCTTTTTTTATTTTTTTTTTTTTTTATTTTTATTTTTTTTTTTTTTTTTTTTTTTTATTTTTTTTTTATTTTTTATTTTTTTTTTTTTTTTTAATCACCAGTTTATTAAATCCATGGTGAAGAAAGTGAAGAGATCCTGTAGCATCAATGTGTTTTGTTATATAATGCATTGACTCGCATACAGTGTCACTAACTCTACCATTTAAAAGTTCAGGGTCAGTGAAAGAAATTAATGCTTTTATTATGCAAGGACACTTTAAATTGATCAAAAGTAGCAGTACATACATTTGTAATGTGAAAAATGCTGTCAATTAATGTAATAAATGCAATTAATGCTGTCCTTTTGAACTTTCTATTCATCAAAAATCCTGCAAAAACATGTATTTCCACAAAAAATTCAGCAGCAAACCGGTTTTTAACATTGATTATAATCAAAAATGTTTCTTGAAGATCATGTGACACTGAAGACTGGAGTAATGATGCTGAAAATACAGCTTTGATCACAGAAATACATTACATTAGAACATACGTCCACATAGAAAACGGCTATTTTAAATTGTAATAACATTTCTAAATTTGACTGTTTTTACTGTATTTTTTATAACATAAATGCAGCTTTGGTGAGCAGAAACGACTCTTTCAAAAACATAAAACATCTTACAGACCCCACCATTTTGATAAAAGTAATAAATAAAAGTATTGCAATGTGTAAAGCTAGCATAGCATTTTACTGTAATTTACTATCATTTTACTCATTTTTTTCAATTGCAAAAAAACTAAACAAAACAAACAAAAACTTTACAAAAATAATAATTGAATGAATCATGCGGCTGCATTTGAAACAAACACTCTGCATATCTACACACAAAACTAAAACACAATCTTAATCAACCATTTGCCTTCATTATTTAATGTAAAATAAATTATTAATAAAATATATATTTTTTTTTAAATGACTTATAAAGAATTTACACGTTGCTTTACAAATAAGAAACAAATAATTACAAATAAGCAAAAGCTCAGTTTAATGATTTAAATCCAGTAGATCAATTCTAAACAGGCAGCCTGTTGGGAGTCCTTGAAAATGGTGCTCATCAGGACCCCAAACAGAAAAGTAGTCCTAAAGACATTTTCAAACCGGTAAAAGAGCTTTAATGTCCTACAGCTACTGAAGCTGTGCTGTCTGTGTGTTTTCAGCATTAGTAAAGCTTCAGGCCTGTATGAGAGTCTATCAGAAGCATTGTGTGAAAATGCTTTCAGTGTGATTTGCTAAAACATGCCACTTTAAACAGCAGTTTTTCATATGATTTACTGTGCATGCAGATCTTTGTAGTTCTAAAAATGCATGTGTCACACACAAGGAACATTTAAATAAAACGGTGAGGTGAAAGTTGTTTAAAAACATGTAAAATGGGCTAAATGAATTTGTCTTTATTACTCTGCCGTGCCTGCTCCGTTTCAAACACAGTCATAGTATCATTACAGCCGTGTTTTATTTCCCTTGATTTGATCAGTCAGAGAAGCTGTGTTGTGCATAAATGAATGGATGTCAGTAAATGATATTGTGAACGTTTATTTGCGGCATGGTTTCTGCTCTACCTGTGCATTGTGTGTGCATCCAAAGCCATGTGACCTCTGCATCTGCTGCGGTTCTTGAGACACTAAATACAGGTCTTTCAATCTGATATCAACATGTCAGCATTAATGATAGTTAAAGCATTAACTAACTAACAAAGAGTGATACATGTGTTTAGGTATTTACTCTTTATTAACATTAGTTAATACAACGATACATCTGTTCATTGTTAGTTCAGTTATCTCAGGTCCATTAAATAGCATTGACTGATACTTACTGTAGGATTTTACTAATGTATTAGCACACTTTAATGTTAACTTGAAGATTAATAAGTGTGAATATTTTCATTGTTACGTCATGGTAACTACACTTGGCTATTTTCACTCAGAAATTGCTAGTCATTTTAACAAGCAATTACAAAGAAATGTCAATTAACACATACAATAAACGTGAAGTTTTGAAGAAGGAAAATAGTTATTTCTTGTAAAGCATTGATCAATAATGTTTATTTACAATTGTATATTTTTTTTCTGTGTAAAATGTTATCAAAAGTTTCAGTATTAACATTTAAATTACACTTTCTGTGGCTAATTAGAAAAAAACTCATTACAATTTACATCAACTAAGAGTAATACATGCATGCATTTTATGAAATCAAAATATTTTTAGGAATTTATTGACATTTATTGAAAAAAGAAATTGCTGTAGAACTATTTTTTATTTGTGTATTTATTTTTATTATTTAGCTATGATGTATGATATAAAAGTAATATCTAAATGAAATAGAAATAATATAATGAACAATAAAATTGTAATTAATATAATTTAATATTTTTGTCTCCCTCTCATTTCTGACGTGTTGCTAGCATGATTAGCATGTTGCTAGCGTGATTTTAGCATGATTACCATGTTTGCTAGCATGTTGCTAGCGTGTTGCTAACATGATTAGCATGTTGCTAGCATGTTGCTAGCATGATTAGCATGTTGCTAGCATGTCGCTAGCATTATTTTAGCATGATTAGCATGTTGCTAGCATTTCGCTAGCAACATTTTAGCATGATTAGCATGTTGCTAACATGTCGCTAGCATTATTTTAGCATGATTAGCATGTTGCTAGCATGTTGCTAGCATAATTAGCATGTCGCTAACATGATTTTAGCATGATTAGCATGCTGCTAGCATGATTTAAGCTTGATTAGCATGTTGCTAGCATGTTGCTAGCATGTTGCTAGCATTATTAGCATGTTGCTAGCATGTCGATAGCATGATTAGCATGTTGCTAGCATGTCGCTAGCATGATTAGCATGTTGCTAGCATGATTTTAGCATGATTAGCACGTTGCTAGCATTTTGCTAGCATGATTTTAGCATTATTAGCATGTTGCTGGCATTTTGATAGCATGATTTTAGCATGATTAGCATGTTGCCAGCATGATTTTAGCATTATTAGCATGTTGCTAGCATGTTGCTAACATGATTAGCATGTTGCTAGCATGATTTTAGCATGATTAGCATGTTGCTAGCATGATTTTAGCATGATTAGCATGTTGCTAGCATTTTGCTAACATGATTAGCATTTTGCTAGCATGATTTTAGCATGATTTTAGCATGTTGCTAGCATGTTGCTAGCATAATTAGCATGTTGCTAGCATGATTTTAGTATGATTAGCATGTTGTCAGCATGATTTTAGCATGATTAGCATGTTTGCTAGCATGTTGCTAACATGATTAGCATGTTGCTAGCATGATTTTAGCATGATTAGCATGTTGCTAGCATGATTTTAGCATGATTAGCATGTTGCTAGCATTTTGCTAACATGATTAGCATTTTGCTAGCATGATTTTAGCATGATTTTAGCATGTTGCTAGCATGTTGCTAGCATGATTAGCATGTTGCTAGCGTGTTGCTATTATGATTAACATGTTGCTAGCGTGTTGCTAGCATGTTGCTAGCATGATAAGCATTACGCTAGCATGTTGCTAGCGTGATTTTAGCATGATTAGCATGTTGCTAGCATGATTAACATGTTGCTAGCATGTCGCTAGCATGATTAGCATGTTGCTAGCATGATTAGCATGTTTGCTAGCATGTCGCTAGCGTGATTTTAGCATGATTAGCATGTTGCTAGCATGTCGCTAGCATGATTAGCATGTTGCTAGCATGTCGCTAGCATGATTAGCATGTTGTTAGCATGTCGTTAGCATGATTAGCATGTTGCTAGCCTGATTTAAGCATGATTAGCATGTTGCTAGCATGATTTTAGCATGATTAGCATGTTGCTAGCATTTTGATAGCATGATTTTAGCATGATTAGCATGTTGCCAGCATGATTTTAGCATGATTAGCATGTTGCTAGCATGTTGCTAACATGATTAGCATGTTGCTAGCATGATTTTAGCATGATTAGCATGTTGCTAGCATGATTTTAGCATTATTAGCATTTTGCTAGCATGATTTTTGCATGATTTTAGCATGTTGCTAGCATGTTGCTAGCATAATTAGCATGTTGCTAGCATGATTTTAGTATGATTAGCATGTTGCTAGCATGTTGCCAGCATGATTAGCAAGTGACTAGCATGTTGCTAGTATAGATAGATAGATAGATAGATAGATAGATAGATAGATAGATAGATAGATAGAGTCAGTAGATAGATAGATAGATAGATAGATAGATTTGATCAGTCAGAGAAGCTGTGTTGTGCATAAATGAATGGATGTCAGTAAATGATATTGTGAACGTTTATTTGTGGCATGGTTTCTGCTCTACCTGTGCATTGTGTGTGCATCCAAAGCCATGTGACCTCTGCATCTGCTGCGGTTCTTGAGACACTAAATACAGGATTTAATTACGTGTCTTTCGATCTGATATCAACATGCCAGCATTAATGATAGTTAAAGCATTAACTAACTAACAAAGAGTGATACATGCGGTATTTAATCTTTATTAACATTAGTTAATACAACGATACATCTGTTCATTGTTAGTTCAGTTATCTCAGGTCCATTAAATAGCATTGACTGATACTTACTGTAGGATTTTACTAATGTATTAGCACACTTTAATGTTAACTTGAAGATTAATAAGTGTGAATATTTTCATTGTTACGTCATGGTAACTACACTTGGCTATTTTCACTCAGAAATTGCTAGTCATTTTAACAAGCATTTACAAAGAAATGTCAATTAACACATACAATAAACGTGAAGTTTTGAAGAAGGAAAATAGTTATTTCTTGTAAAGCATTGATCAATAATGTTTATTTACAATTGTATATTTTTTGTGTAAAATGTTATCAAAAGTTTCAGTATTAAAATTTAAATTACACTTTCTGTGGCTAATTAGAAAAAAAAACGCATTGCAATTTACATCAACTAAGAGTAATACATGCATGCATTTTATGAAATAAAAATATTTTTAGGAATTTATTGACATTTATTGAAAAAAAGAAATTGCTGTAGAACTATTTTTTATTTGTGTATTTATTTTTATTATTTAGCTATGATGTATGATATAAAAGTAATATCTAAATGAAATATAAATAATATAATGAACAATTGTAATTAATATAATTTAATATTTTTGTCTTCTCCCTCTCATTTCTGACGTTATTTCACTATTTGGATGAGTAATTAGATAATTTGATTATCTATTAATTATCTATTAATTAGTTTGAATACTGCTGTAAGACTAATACATGATTTTATATATATATATATTATTATTTATTTTTTTAATAAATGAAAGTATTTTATTTAAAACATTTGAAATTTATAAAAAAAATGATGAAGACATAATTTCACTCAGAAATTGATAGTAAATAAGCAAGTAACATAAATTTTGAAGTAGAAAATCATGCATTGAAATTAACATGAACTACGATTAATAAATGCATGAAATCAAGGTATTTTCATTGATATCGTAGGCCATAAATCAGACCCTGTCAGGCCACCTGTTGAGTGTTTTCTCAGTGCTTATTATGTATTTGTCGTTCTCTCTGGTGTAATTGTGTACAGTGTGTGTGTATATTTAGGCTCACTACATGTACCTGAGCCTGGGGTATTAGTGCAATAAAAACAAGCGCTACTGAAGTCCGTTTTAGGTGTGCTGGAGGTACAGAGGTGTCTAATTAGGCAGTGGGGGATTTCAAGTGATTGCAGAATAGCTTTGTACAGCGGTGCCGGAGGTGGAGATGGAGTAGAAAGCGCTGTGAAGGGGAGATGTTCCTCAGAGACTCCCCCCCCGCTCACGAGACTTCATTAAAGCAGCTCGGGGCTGTCGCTGGCCATTTGTTCACAACAAGTGCGGTCTGCGTTTAACCAGACTGTGACGGCCACGACTGCCTGGGTTAAACACAGCTCCCACCATGTTAAGATGACGGTTTTGTGGCTTTGTTTGTAGCTTTGAGATCTACACTCGTCAACATTCGAAGTGGATCTAAACCTTTGATCAAAGTTGTCCTGAAACCTAAAACCAAAACGTGTTCTTGTCTTAGGACAACTTTCAGGATCTTTTTGATCCACTTCAAATGTTGACTACTCTATACTCTGGTGTACTGCTAAATGTTGATGCTATTACACTGAAAAAAGGGTATTGGATTTACTTTCAGACAGCTTTCACTCAGAAATTTCTAGTCAATTTCACGAATGACGTACAACACATTGAATTGAAGTCAAAAGACTGAAATCATGTATCATTGTAAAACACTACAATATTCTTGAATGATTTATTTACAACTTTGTCTTTTGGCAGATCTTTGAACATATTTTTAGAAACTTTAACTGGCTATACATATTGTTGATTTTCTCTATTATAAGTGGCAAAGAGACATTTATGGAGTTACGTCGTCATTTTAGGCTGTTCCTAATGGTCAGTTTTGTTCAATCAATAAATGTTGTTTCGAAGCTGTTTTGTAGTGTTTGACATTAAAAAATAGTTTCAGATAAAAAAAATAAAAAATAAAAGTTTTTGTAACCAGCTGTTATAGAAATCGCAACAATTGTAAATGTTTAATTATAAATATATTATGTATGCACACACATATGTAATTTTATAATTTTTATTATACAGTTTCTATAATTTTTCTATACTAAATAATAATAATTTATATAATTAATATTTATAATATTAATAAATATTATAGTATATTATAAAGTTATACATTATTATAGTTCATTTAATTATTTATTTATAATATGATTAATTACTAATAATTTTAATAAATTAATAAATTCATTTTTACTTCAGTTTAAGTTTTATAATAATAATAATATTACATATATAAATATAAAATGTATATTTGATTATGTATTATGATTAGTCAAATTTTATTTTTGGGGTTTTATATTTATTAATTTAAATTTTATATTTTTTTTATATATTACTATTTGGGTTCAGTTTTAGTTTAAGTTTAGTTTTAGTTTAGTCTTGTTTTTCAGCTAGTAATTTGTAGTGTAAAAGTAATTTCACTTAATTGCCAATTTTCTTTCAAGTCCATCTCAATGTTTTAGGACAGCCACCATTTAAATGTTTAAATCTCGACTTCATGGCAAAATGTCATTAAATAGTGAGATTGTAATTCAAAATATTAAAGCATCATAGCACGTTTCTCTGCCTCTGAGTAGAAATACTACTGAATGACAAATCCATGTACTGTGAAACATGCTTGATCTGTAATACTACTTTAGAGCTAACATGCTGTTTCACTTTTAGTGACTGAACGGTTCCAAAAGGCCCGTGTAACGTGCTCCATGGCTGCAGTGTCTTCTAAAGCGTGGAATCAGTGCATGTGTGTTCGTGTGTATGCGTGTGGTTTTTATTTCTCGAGTGGCTATGAGGCATATGCTGCTACTTCATCTCGCTGCTGGAATGAGAACGCTTTGTTTTCATCTGACGCCATCCAACATATTGCAGCTTTAATTCCACTCTCCTCCAGAGAAACGCCGGCCCATTACTCTCTGTCATGGTGTCATATGTGAAGAAGAGATGCTCTTATATAGTGAGACTGTGAGAAACGGTGAAGTCTTATTGATTCTCACATGACGTATCCAGTTCTTCAAGACGTTTCTCCTAAAATGCCTTTAGAGAATCCTTGCTGAAGATATACATTTAATAATTCTCAGGAGAAAAATCCTACATTAAGATGACAGCAACTTGAGAGGAGAGATCTTTGAGAGGAGAATCTGAAATCTGAGCACAGTTTGAGATATTATTGAGAAGACATAAGAAATGTCAGGAGAAGCAAGTGTGTGCTCTCCATGTGTGTGTGTGTGTGTGTGTGTGTGTGTGTGTGATGCATGAATGTATGTGTCATGTACTGCTGTTGGTGCGTCGTGGTGCTACTGGTGTGTGATGTGTGTGTGTCTTTACACCTCATATATATATATATATATATATATATTATTTTAAAATAATATTTTTAATATTGAAAATAATTATGACATTTGAGATATCTAAACTGTTTCTTAAATTAGTTTTCCATGTGTTTTTCCATTTTAGATGGTTACATTTCAATAATAAAATAATAATAGTTATTTCAGTAGAGTTAAATGTGTAATATCTGATGACATTGTCAGGAGAAACTTCTAACTAAATGGAGACAGTTTAAGTTTCCATGTGCTTTTTAAAAATGTTTGTTTTTACTGTATGTTATTTTAATAATAGTTATAATCACACTAAAATGATATGCATATAAATGATTATAATATAACTAGTTTTTTTCATGGTTTATTATAGATGTGGTTAAGTGAGAATACACACAAGCATTGTCTTGAAATGGCTGTCATACTAAACTTAAATAGCCGTCATGCAGATACCATTAATATAATCTATTCAGCCTAACAAAAGGATTGTTTTAAGCCTCTCAAACTGGTTTCAAAGAAGCCCGTCTTTAGTTTCTAGGGGCTTAAACTTTCCATCACTTCTCTGCGACGGATTAAAGCTGAATGCGAGCGCGGCCGCAGTGAATTTGACTTCTGTAAGCATCCATGTGTGAAATACATGAAGTCAGCGGAGAGCCCTCCAGCACCTCGTAAACTCTCATATACGGCCGCATCCACACTGCTGAGGAACGAGCTTGAGCCGCTGCTTTCAATCAGACGCCTGCCAGTAACAGTGACGTATAGGAGAGCAGGATTACAGCAGAAATATAAACGTTACAGACGAGAGGACTGCAGCGAGGAGCAGTGCAATGGTACTTGCAGGTCATGTTGGTGGACAATCATAGCCACGGTGTTCACCATCGAAACATTACTGCTGAAGGTTTAGAGAATAAAGGTTCCAGATAGAAACAAAAATTATTTCCCAGCATGATTTAAAGATCTGAGAAAGCACAACACTGATTTAAATGACTTATGTTGAAACGCTAACATCGTTATCTTTATCTTTAAAGACCCATATATTCATCTTGATAACTAAGAACCCATTGAAGAAGCATTATTTTAATAAAGAAACAGAGTCCAATGAACATCCTGTCATCAACCCTCATGTTGTTTCAGATCTGTAGGATGATAAACTGACATTCATAGTGAGATCCATTCCATGTTAATGAAGTATTTAACATGTATTATTATTTTGAAGATGGTTATTGTAGTTAACTAAAACTAAAACCATAGAACAGCTTGTTGCTTGAAGTAAAACAGTCTTTAAATGAAATAAATACAATATTAAGAACCTTAAACATATTTAATTTCAGCTAGTTGAGTTTGTTGGAAAAAAGTGACAAAATGCACAAAAACTTAAAATGTTAATAAATCTGTACTAGTAATATTAGGATATAAAAATAACCCTGAAATTGAATTGGCTTTTAAATCAATATATTTAAGTGTTTTTTCTAATGTAATGTGCTTTTGTCATAGTTATATGTATACACTGAACAAAATTATAAACACAACACTTTTGCGTTTTTGCCCCCATTTTTCATGAGCTGAACTGAAAGAGCTAAGACTTTTTCTACGTACACAAAAGGCCTATTTCACTCAAATATTGTTCACAAATCTGTCTAAATCTGTGTTAGTGAACACTTCTCCTTTGCTGAGATAATCCATCCACCTCACAGGTGTGGCATATCAAGATGCTAATTAGACAGCATGATTATTGCACAGGTTGCACACATTGCACTGACTTAGGCTGGTCACAATAAAAGGCATCTCTAAAATGTGCAGTTTTATCACACAACACAATGCCACAGATGTCGCAAGTTTTGAGGGAGCATGCAATTGGCATGCTGACTGCAGGAATGTTCACCAGAAATGTTGCCCGTGAATTGAATGTTCATCGAGTGGACCATGTGGGGTTGTGGTATGGGCAGGCGTATGTTATGGACAATGAACACAGGTGCATTTTATTGATGACATTTTGAATGCACAGAGATACCGTGACCAGATCCTGAGGCCCATTGTTGTGCCATTCATCCACGGCCATCACCTCATGTTGCAGCATGATAACGCACGGCCCCGTGTTGCAAGGATCTGTACACAATTCCTGGAAGCTGAAAAGATCCCAGTTCTTGCATGGCCAGCATACTCACCGGACATGTCACCCATTGAGCATGTTTGGGATGCTCTGGATCGGCGTATACGACAGCGTGTTCCAGTTCCTGCCAATATCCAGCAACTTCACACAGCCATTGAAGAGGAGTGGACCAACATTCCACAATCAACAACCTGATCAACTCTATGTGAAGGAGATGTGTTGCACTGCGGGAGGCAAATGGTGGTCACACCAGATACTGACTGGTTTTTGGATTTTACAATAGAGTAAAACTGCACGTTTTAGAGTGTCCTTTTATTGTGGCCAGTCTAAGGCACACCTGTGCAATAATCATGCTGTCTAATCAGCATCTTGATATGCCACACCTGTGAGGTGGATGGATTATTGCATAAAATACCATAAAATAGACTGAAATCTAATATTTTATTTGCTGAAAATCCATTGTAACGCTCCCTATCATTCACATATTTAATATGGTGAATGAAGATGCACTGTATTAGATTTAATGTCATTTTAACTTGTTTATGAATGTGATTTGATAGTTTGAATATTTGTGCATGCAAAAGCTTGCATGAGAGTAATTTCGCTGAATAAACTGAAAAACATCAGTCTATTTCTCACACAAAGTTGTCATTTGACAGTTGCACAAGTCATATCACTATTTTTGTGATGCTTTTATTGTGCTTTTTAATGTTTGACAGCATCAGCTGCTATCTGGTGTCTATCTAAAACAATGCATGCGGTGTTAGATCAACATGAAGGTGAGCAAATGATGACAGAATCGGTCTGCTCCAGACGCCGGCATCAAAAGCACAACGTATGCTGGCGACCGGCTCTCGTCAGACGGGGAAATGAAAGGAGGTGAGGGGTCAGAGAAAGTGTTGTTTCCGTGATAAGAGCCGAGTGCAGGAGGCGTTCACTATCTGAGCTGTGCTTTAAGGGATTATGCCTTTGATAAGCCGTCTGTGGATATTGCCGGGTCATGGATAGTCCGTGACAGATCACAGGATGTGCTGTTCATCTGCCGGAGAGAGGCTTAATGGCGTGACGTTCATTTGTTTTCAAGGACCGAGTAACAGCAAACAGCAATCAAGCTGAAAACACAAAGATGAGCAGGTTACAGTTTGAGAAAGTGCTTAGATTATAGCTGAGAACACATGCTGATGGCTTGTTTTATTCAGAAAGCTTTATCGTAACCAAACACGGTGCATTTAATTGACTGACCCTCATCTACATGTGCTCAAGTGTATTGTTGAAACTAGTGTTAATGTCACAATAACAGGTTAGTGTTTAAATTTCACCATTTTGTAAACTGAACATCAGTGTAATTTATTAAATACAAAACAGTCCATTGAAAAGCCTTACTATTTCAAACGACATGTGCTAAAGGATAATTGTGTTTCGAGATTACACACTAAGCTATAATATAGCTGTATAGGCTAACCAGGCTAAATCAATGAAAAAAAGCTATTTTTTCTATTGCTATTTTTGATGCTTTTACTGGAGATTACAATAATTTTTTGGCTTGGCTGAGTGCCGAGTCTGTGGAAGTAATTTTTTTGTATTTTATGATTTTTTTTAAAATTAAAAAAATCAAACACAATTTCCACAACATACTGTCAAATATATTTTTTATGATGTCATTTTTGTTTGTGAACATATAGTAAAATGTAACTGATTTCTGTGATCAAATCTGTATTTTCAGCATCATTACTCCAGTCTTCAGTGTCACATGATCTTCAGAAATCATTCTAATATACTGATTTACTGCTCAAGAAACATTTCTGATTATTATCAATGTTGAAAACAATTGTGCTTCCCAATATTTTTGTGGAAATAGATGTTTTACAGGATTTTTGATGAATTGTGAAGTTCAAAGGAGCAGTATTATATTTCATTATTTGCAATATAAATCTTTTATAACATTATAAATGTCTTTAATGTCCATTTTGATCAATTTAATGTGGCCTTACTGAATAAATACAGTAGAAATGAACCCATAATCAACAGTAGTGCATATTTAGTGTTGCATCTACACAATGTGACAACCTTTTGAACATACTGTACAATTCTGAATGAAAATGAATGACTGAATAAATGAATGAATAAATAAATACATATTTTGATTGATTGATTGCAGTATGAATTGGTATATACTGTATGGTCTCTTGATATCCTGAAGAGGAAAACAATGTCTTGAGAATCGATGCAACGTTGTTTGGAGAGTAAAGTAGCTTTCGGATTGAGAGGAATGCATTTCTTCAAACAATGTGTGTGTTTCTTCTTCCACAGGCTTCTTTTATCGGTGTGCTTTTTGTTAGATTTGTGTTCTGTAGAAGATCTCAAAGTAAGCCGTTCGCTTGTTGTACCTCTATTTTGTTGGAAGTTATACATTTTGGTGTTACTATTGTTCTTGCTCTGTTTTGTTATTATTATTGTTATTATTTTCAAAATGCATGTTTTGAATCACTCCGCATTCTCAGGAGAAAGACAATTACCAAAAGTTTGATTAGTATCTAGCTTTATTAGTATCTTTGGCCAAGCAGTTAAAAGCAGGAGTCAAAACATTAGAGAAAGGATGAATATAACAGTGGCTTCATCCTGAAGAGTTTTCGTAAAGTCGCAGTATTGTTTGAAGCACCTTTGATTTGCGGTGTCTTTTCCCTTCAAGAGTTCTTTGTAGTGTCCTGTGGGGCTCGACTGTATCTAAACCCCCTGGAAAGGCACTATGGAGAAGATTTGATGGATTTGCAAGCAATGCAGAGCAAGTTTCAAGCTCTCAAACTACACGGCAAGGTGTCATGCACGCAAATAAAGCTCCCCGCGGGACGCCTTTATTGTTGTTTACATAAGAAAATCATTACACGCTTGACGAAATTTGGCATCAGTCGTGCCCAGGGGAAGTTCATCAGGAAATATCTCCGTTGCTAAAAAACAAACAGATGACTGAAATTACCGTGGTAACACATTCAGACTCGCTCATGCACACAAGATCGTGTTCCTCAGCGTCTTCTGAAAGTTATCGGTGCCGTTCAGATTTGAGAGAAGCAGGAGGGGTGAAAGTTTGAGAGTCTAAATTAAACCCAAGGGTCAGTTCAGACGCCTGTAAGATGCTTCTTGTTCATGATCAAAAGACTTTGTTAAATCACCAGGAAAAGGCATCTGACTTCAAGTGAAACATATCCCAGTGTTCAAGGAGGAAAAAAGTAGCATGGGACTTAATTTTTTTATTTTCTTTTGGAGAGAAAGAAAGACTTTGAATATCACATTTCAATTTCCTTTTTGTTTTTATGCAATTTATTAGACACATTGTAAAATCTTGTGAGTTTTAGAGCCTTTCAGACACAGATGTTTTTGATTTTAATCTTCAGAAAATGCGGTTAAGTTGACTAGCTTTATTCATTTTTTGTGAACTGGTTCAGAACAGAAAAGCACAGAAATCTCTGTGTGTCAATTTCAAGTGTTAGAAATGTATCATAAAATCATATGTGTAATCATCATAGTGCAAACTAATGTAGAAAACATGCATTGCTTTGAACTACAATTATTAATTATTTTGGTTGCATAAACATTTGGCAAGAATAACGATCAAATTATTATTACTGTGAATCATTTAAAGAAAAAAATAAGAAAATTAATAGTTTTGCTTTGCAAGGTTGCATTGAATATATTGCACATATTTCAAATAAATGCTTTTTAAATTTCTATTAATCAAAGAATAAAAAAAAAAAAAAAATATATATATATATATATATATATATATATATATAATTTATTAATTAATCACATTAATCGTTTATCACATTAATCGATTAATCGTTTGACAGCACTAATAATAATAATAATTAATAAAAACAATAATTAAATAATATGTGGCTTCCATAATCCGTAAAAAGCTTTCGCTCACTTCACCAGCGTTTAGAGGTGAGTGAGTTTGGTCTAACTTGAACGGAACGGCCAATCAGAGCTGTTCAAGAAATCAACAGACATGTCTGTGATTGGCTATACTGCTCAATGCTACAATAACACGTTGTAAATTGAAACATTTGATGATTTCCACACAAATATGCATGGAGTCTTTACTAAAGCTGTCTCTCTAATATCCTATTATTACCGTTTTAACTGAGGGTGCTTTTGACTGTGTGAGAAAGTTGCTAGCCTTGTCAGAGCATGAGAACAGTGCCAACTGCGTGAGTCTCTCGGAGAATGTCCTGTCAGATAGATAGACAGACAGATTGACTGATAGATACTGTAGTTTGGTCATTTTATATCATACAGCTTTTAATCTGTTTTAAGTGATTCATTGTGGTTTATATTGACCACTCATATTGTACCAACATATTAACAGTACACGAAAGTACTTAAAGTACTGCACACTTCCATGTGTGTGTGACACTGGGGTCATTTTGAAGGAACTACAGCTGTTTATAGTAATCATTCAGTAAACACAACATTGGTGGTTTATTTTACAATTGTAATTTAATTGGCAAATTACAGCTGATTAATTTTAATGTTACACATTTATACAGAGATATGAATAGTTGCTTTCTCCATAGCTGTCACACTTGTTGTTGTTGTTGATTAGCTATTTTTTCTGCAGCTTTCCCAAGACTTTAGAACAGCTTTGAAGTACTTAAACTACTTAAGTAGTACTTAAACTTAAACAAATTAAATGCAAATACAAAACGTGACTAAACTTTTTTAATCCATGATTGTTCATACTCATCTCTGTTCTACTTTTGTACTTAACTTCATGACAAGCTAGCGCGTTTTATCATTTATATAGGCTAGAGATGATCAACTGCTGGTGGTGCATAAAAGGGAGCAAGTCGAACTGGATGCATACAGCTTGTTATTAATAAGCATGTTTTATTAAAAAAGCCCTATCAGCAGAGTTTTCTCAATGTTCCGTTGTTATTGATGAAGCTCTCTAAACTGCACAATTATTCTCTTATTTTTGGCACTGAAGACTGTTGTAATGATGGTGAAAATTCAGCTTTGATCACAGAAATAAATTATATTGTAGCATTTTCACACGGAAAGCATCTATTTGAATAATATTTAGCATTTTTACTGTATTTTTTACTGTATCATAACAAACTTTTTTAGTAATCAGGATCAATTTTAATGTCATGTTGTTTTTAGACACAGCTTTTATGATTTGTTAGCAGGTCAAACAACCTTTTAAAGGCTTTGGTGAATGGGACACATGCTATTCTGTCCTGGAGTTCATTACAGAAACCCGCAGCCTAATAAGAATTCACAGCAGCTCCTCTCGAAGTGTTACTTTAATTCAAGGTCCGTTTCAGACGGCTGTTGATGTAAAAGCTTATTTTGACAGACGCAATACCTCTTGAACTCACAACAAATTGGATAACAAGCCGCGCTGAAGCGTATCGAGGAAGTAACCCGCGCTTCAAAACAAATCAGCGGCCGAAAAATAATCTCGCACATTTCCATTTATTTTTCATTTCTTTGTTTCCGTCTCTATTTAGATTTTTATTTCAGAAAAAACACATTTGTCACAATGTCACAGCCATCAAAGTCTATTCACACAGTGTACTGCACCACACATTTGTCTGATAGAAAGACCGTTGTTGTCTTTTCCTTGAAAGTGCACTGCTCTCACAAGATATTTAGTGTAGAAAATAAAGCCCACTGTCCATGAAATAATCAAAATCCAACAGACAGTCGCCTCAGACGGAGGAGTCACACACCATTACGTCTGTGAATCTGCTGGGAAGAGTGATGGCGGCTCGTTCCTCCCACTAATGCATAGGGAATTAAACTAATATTTAAACAATGGCAGCTCTGACGAGCTCCACTCGAGCAAAAACCAATCCATTCAGCGACCCGAACGCACATCTAGATCAGAGATGATAAGAATTGGAGTTTGCCTTCTGGATAACAGCTGTATTTGATCATGAAATGATTTCTGACAGGGCTGATTTACGATGCTTTGCAAATTGAACCATAGAGTTATAGTTTTATCTGCTTAAAGAGGACATGATGTGCATCAAAGCTAAGAATTATGGGTGTCGTGTTCTGTGGATGATGAAGCTTTAGGTGCATGGTTGATATTTTCATTATTTTGGATTATGTTTTGAATGGCTGGTACAAACTTGCATCACAGGAATTCATTGCATTGGAAAAAGAGGGGTTTATGCACCAAAATCAAGTCATGTATGCATGGAAGTTTGTGAATTCAGTTCATACGTGCATGCATTTGTTATGTATATATTGCAAAGGCAAACGTTTAAAAGGGAAATGCTCACTATTATAGGGAAATGAACAGTGTTCACATTAATACTAAACTTCTATTAGTAAAGTCAATTTACTTGAATTCAATTTAAGTATGTTTGTTAATATTTTAGGCTAATTAACCAGCCTGTTCGATGTTACACTCTTTCATTTACATTTACATTTACATTTACATTTAGTCATTTAGCAGACGCTTTTATCCAAAGCGACTTACAATTGGGGAGTACATAAAGCGATTAATCTTGAAGAGGCAAACATACAGAGGAAGTGCCAATAACACTAAGTCTCAGGCATTGTTCAAATAAGTACAAGCTAGCAAGGGAAGGAGAGAAAGATAAAGAGAAAGATGAAGATTTTGAAAAAGTGAAAGAGTTTTTTTTTATTTTTTTTATTTTTTTTTTATATAGTCAAGTAGAGTTGAAAGAGATGAGTTTTCAGTTGTTGCTTGAAAATTGACAGGGATCCAGTATTCCGGATGGGGGTGGGAAGATCATTCCACCGGCCAGGAACAGTGAAAGAGAATGTTCTGGAGAGTGATTTTGAGCCTCTCTGTGATGGTACCACGAGGCGTCGCTCACTAGCAGATCTCAGACTTCTGGAGGGGATGTAGATTCGTAATAGTGAGTGGAAGTAGGCGGGGCTTCTGGAGGGGATGTAGATTCGTAATAGTGAGTGGAAGTAGGAGGGTGCTGAGCCTGTGATTGTTCTATATGCAAGCATCAGTGTCTTGAACTGGATGCGAGCTGCAACTGGTAGCCAGTGCAAGGAGACAAAGAGAGGTGTAACATGGGCTCTCTTGGGCTCGTTGAAGACCAGTCGTGCTGCTGCATTCTGAATCATTTGTAGAGGTTTGATTGTGTTTGATGGAAGTCCAGCTAGAAGAGCATTGCAGTAGTCCAGTCTAGAAATGACAAGGGCCTGGACAAGAAGTTGTGCAGCATGCTCTGTCAGAAAGGGCCTGATCTTTCTGATGTTGTGAAGTGCAAACCTGCAAGATCGAGCAGTCTTTGCAATGTGCTCTTTGAAGGTCAGCTGGTCATCGAAGATTACACCAAGATTTCTGACCGAAGATGATGGGGTAATTGTTGACGAACCTAACTGAATCGTGAAATCATGCTGTAGAGTTGGAGTTGCAGGGAAGACAAGAAGCTCAGTCTTTGCCAGGTTGAGCTGTAGATGGTTTTCTTTCATCCATGCCGAGATGTCCGCCAGGCAGCCTGAGATCCGTGCAGCTACCGTTGGATCATCTGGTCGAAATGAGAGATAGAGCTGTGTGTCATCAGCATAGAAGTGGTAGGAGAAGCCATGTGCCTGTATGATGGGAGCCAGTGATGTAGTGAATGTAGTGATTTAGTCCGAATGTTCAGTGAAACTTAATGAATCTAATACATTGATGAAACTAATTTTGTATTATCGGAAACACTTTACAATAAGTTTCAAATAAATGCTTTTTAAATTTCTATTAATCAAAGAATAAAAAAAAAAAAAAAATAAATAAATATATATATATATAATATATATAATTTATTAATTAATCACATTAATCGTTTATCACATTAATCATTAATCTTTGACAGCACTAATAATAATAATAATTAATAAAAACAAAAAAATTATGGGCTTCCATAATCCGTAAAAAGCTTTCGCTCACTTCACCAGCGTTTAGAGGTGAGTGAGTTTGGTCTAACTTGAAAAATGGTTTCTGTGGGATTGGCTATACTGCTCAATGCTACAATAACACGTTGTAAATTGAAACATTTGATGATTTCCACACAAATATGCATGGAGTCTTTACTAAAGCTTCTCTCTAATATCCTATCATTACCGTTCTAACTGAAGGTGCTTTTGACTGTGTGAGAAAGTTGCTAGCCTTGTCAGAGCATGAGAACAGTGCCAACTGCGTGAGTCTCAGACAGATTGACTGATATACTGTAGTTTGGTCATTTTATATCATACAGCTTTTAATCTGTTTTAAGTGATTCATTGTGGTTTATATTGACCACTCATATTGTACCAACATATTAACAGTACACGAAAGTACTTAAAGTACCGCACATTTCCGTGTGTGTGTGACACTGGGGTCATTTTGAAGGAACTACAGCTGTTTATAGTAATCATTCAGTAGACACAACATTGGTGGTTTATTTTACAATTGTAATTTAATTGGCAAATTACAGCTGATCAATTTTAATGTTACACATTTATACAGAGATATGAATAGTTGCTTTCTCCATAGCTGTCACACTTGTTGTTGTTGTTGATTAGCTATTTTTTTCTGTAGCTTTCCCAAGACTTTAGAACAGCTTTGAAGTACTTAAACTACTTAAGTAGTACTTAAACTTAAACAAATTAAATGCAAATACAAAACGTGACTAAACTTTTTTAATCCATGATTGTTCATACTCATCTCTGTTCTACTTTTGTACTTAACTTCATGACAAGCTAGCACGTTTTATCATTTATATAGGCTAGAGATGATCAACTGCTGGTGGTGCATAAAAGGGAGCAAGTCGAACTGGATGCATACAGCTTGTTATTAATAAGCATGTTTTATTAAAAAAGCCCTATCAGCAGAGTTTTCTCAATGTTCCGTTGTTATTGATGAAGCTCTCTAAACTGCACAATTATTCTCTTATTTTTGGCACTGAAGACTGTTGTAATGATGGTGAAAATTCAGCTTTGATCACAGAAAGAAATTATATTTTAGCATTTTCATACAGAAAGCATCTATTTTAATAATATTTAGCATTTTTACTGTATTTTTTACTGTATCATAACAAACTTTTTTAGTAATCAGGATCAATTTTAATGTCATGTTGTTTTTAGACACAGCTTTTATGATTTGTTAGCAGGTCAAACAACCTTTTGAAGGCTAACGTTCTCCTTTGGTGAATGGGACACATGCTATTCTGTCCTGGAGTTCATTACAGAAACCCGCAGTCTAATAAGAATTCACAGCAGCTCCTCTCGAAGTGTTACTTTAATTCAAGGTCTGTTTCAGACGGCTGTTGATGTAAAAGCTTATTTTGACAGACGCAATACCTCTTGAACTCACAACAAATTGGATAACAAGCCGCGCTGAAGCGTATCGAGGAAGTAACCCGCGCTTCAAAACAAATCAGCGGCCGAAAAATAATCTCGCACATTTCCATTTATTTTTCATTTCTTTGTTTCCGTCTCTATTTTGATTTTTATTTCAGAAAAAACACATTTGTCACAAAATGTCACAGCCATCAAAGTCTATTCACACAGTGTACTGCACCACACATTTGTCTGATAGAAAGACCGTTGTTGTCTTTTCCTTGAAAGTGCACTGCTCTTACAAGATATTTAGTGTAGAAAATAAAGCCCACTGTCCATGAAATAATCAAAATCCAACAGACAGTCGCCTCAGACGGAGGAGTCACACACCATTACGTCTGTGAATCTGCTGGGAAGAGTGATGGTGGCTCGTTCCTCCCACTAATGCATAGGGAATTAAACTAATATTTAAACAATGGCAGCTCTGACGAGCTCCACTCGAGCAAAAAACAATCCATTCAGCGACCCGAACGCACATCTAGATCAGAGATGATAAGAATTGGAGTTTGCCTTCTGGATAACAGCTGTATTTGATCATGAAATGATTTCTGACAGGGCTGATTTACGATGCTTTGCAAATTGAACCATAGAGTTATAGTTTTATCTGCTTAAAGAGGACATGATGTGCATTAAAGCTAAGAATTATGGGTGTCGTGTTCTGTGGATGATGAAGCTTTAGGTGCATGGTTGACATTTTCATTATTTTGGATTATGTTTTGGTTTTTCAATGGCTGGTACAAACTTACATCACAGGAATTCATTACATTGGAAAAAGAGGGGTTTGTGCACCAAAATCAAGTCATGTATGCATGGAAGTTTGTGAATTCAGTTCATTCATGCATGCATTTGTTATGTGTATATTGCAAAGGCAAACGTTTAAAAGGGAAATGCTCACTATTATAGGGAAATGAACAGTGTTCACAATAATACTAAACTTGTATTAGTAAAGTCAATTTACTTTAATTCAATTTAAGTAAGTTTGTTAATATGTTAGGCTAATTAACCAGCCTGATCGATGTTACACTCTTTCATTTAGTCCGAATGTTCAGTGAAACTTAACGAACCTAATACATTGATGAAACTAATGTTGTATTATCGGAAACACTTTACAATAAGGTTCATTAGTTAGCAACATTAGTAAACATGAACTAAGAATGAACAATAATTCTACAGCATTTATTAACCTTATTTAATGTTAATTTCAACATTTACTAATGCATTATTAAAATCACAAGTTGTGTTTGTTAACATTAACAACGTTAACATGCACTTTGAATATAAATAAAAAATGAACAAATGTAATTTAATTGACTAACATTAACAAAGATTTATAAATAGTGTAATAAATGCATTGTTCATTGTTTGTTCGTGTTAATTAATTACGAATCCAGCGTACCGCCGGCGGGACACCTAGTGGTGTTAGGGGTAAAGTTGTCAGACACCAAAACTAAAAAAACTAAAAGCTGAACATGTCATATATCCTTGGAAAGTTGAGATTCTTGTGATTCGAATGATGCAAACGATGCATTTTAAGATACAATCAACACAGCAGGTACAATCAGTGTCAAATACACAACAACAAAACTGAAGGAACTCACCCACGAAGCCTCCTGATTGTCCACTGATCCATAAAACGTCAACATAAATGGTGTTGTTACACTGTAAAGGGTCCAGGCCATCCAATTCAGTGCAATATTTAGTCCATAACACATGTATTTGTTGATAAACATCCACGGAATGTAGTAGTATCATTTCAAATCAGCCGACAGAGCTATCAATTCTTCTGCGTTTTCTGTAATAGCGTGTGTTCACATGTAAACATTGAAGATTTATTTTATGTCAAAATGGCCGCTGGACTCTGCCCTTTTGATGGACACCTTATTTGAGCTAATAGGTGTATCTTAGAGGGGTCTACAGTCAGCGGTAGCCAAAGAGCATCCAGCATTGGAGATGGGGCCACCCTATTTTGATGGACAGTATATCGATCCAATTGCATTAGAGTCTGCAAATGACTGTCGTATCTGATAGCCAATGAGCTTCTGAACAGATGGATTTGACACATTAGGGGGTCGGCTCAAGTTGGCATGCTCTAAAGTTTGTGAGCAGAGGTTGCAGTGACCCACGCGTCGAGTGCGTTAACATGCGCTCTAGGAGAGTTTACAGGTAAATGATCATATATAGCTATTTAACAGCAAGCACTCAAGATCTGTTTGGTGAACACAGGGATAAAAAGTACACCAAGTGTACAATGAAGTATACTGCTGTATTTTTGATGTTGTGGGCCTATATTTCTGCCGAAGGTCCTGGACAACTTGTTTAGACGCATGGCATCATGAATTATATCAAATACTAATAGATAAAAATCAATAAGTGACTGACTCTGTTAGAAATCTTATTATGGGCCATGTTAGGAATGGTCTCTGATTTCTTGTCAGGTGTTCTCTAACCTCATCAGGCATTATAGGAGAACATTTAGAGCTGTTAAACTGGCAAATGGGGGAATAAAAGGGTGCCGTTAATTGTGGCCAATGTGTATTAGAGAAAAACTTTTATTTCATAATGGTATTTCCTCCCATTTTAAATTCTTAATATCCAATAAAAGGTTAATCAAAAGTATTATCAATGCAGAAACATTTTCACAGCCTTCTTTGATCATATTTAGCAAGGGTGTCAACAATTCTGATCACGTCTGTATGTGCAATATATGCAAGTTAATTACAAATAGTGTTACGTACTGATGCTATAGCTAATTGTGTATATATAAAAATAAATATTGACATCTGAGTTTATTGATCACATTTTGATGTAAAACTTTTGGGAATGTTTGTATTTAATCATTCATATTTCTGGAAATATCTAATACATTTTAAATATTAAACATTATTATTGGTAATTGATATTTAGATTTGAAAAGTATACTTTCTTCCTAATAAGTATTTGATAATTATACTTTCTTCATTATAATAATTTGATAATTATACTTTCTTCCTGGAATAACTTCCTTGAATTTAAATTCTGCATCTTGTTTGTACTTCATTTGAAACTGAATTGTAATTTTAAGGCATTCTCAATCAAGTTCATTAACCCTCTGGGGGCGACGCGTTTTGTGCCAGATTTTCCTGATAACGCCGAAAAGAGCTTGAATTACTCTGCCAGGTTTGATCATACAGATAAGAGCAATACATAATTTGAAGCTGTAAGGGGTCTGCTTTTATTTGTATACACTCATTATAAGAACTAAACTTTGTGCTTTTGTAAAATAAAGAAAACAAATAGGGTGCGTTCCCAGTCTTCACTCTATCCGCGACCTGCTTTTTGAAACACGTCACTAAAATGAAACTCAGCAAATACTTTACACAGAGACATGAGAAATATATCTATAGAAAGCTTGACATGTCTACTTTTAGATCTTACCGAAAACAAATATTCTGTGATAAAGTAATCTGTATGAAACCAACGACAGGTCCAGTTTTTCCCGTCTGATCTCACTACTAGCTGTAGTTAACTACAGCTTCTGTAAGTATTATAGGATAATTAATCCACATGATTAATGTTTCGGTCTGTAATATGTCCAGATTCTTTGAGAACTGTGCCTTTCTTCGAGGTCCACCTGTTGTAAACCTAAAGTAAATGGTAAATGAATTGGAATTACGTATACATTTTCATTTTCTACAGATAATACATAAACTTTGAAAGAAACAGTTAGAAAACTCTGTTGAAACACACTGACATGATCATTATAATGGACACACGGTCAGTCTGAGGATCATTACATTAACAGAGCGATATGAAAACAGGGCTGTGATCCAGCACGACTCATTTCTGCTCATGATTGTGGAGATTGTGTGGCTGTGGGACGGGTCAGACGGACGGACGCCTCGAGCTCTTCTGGAGTCAACTCCAGCCAGCAGCTGCTACCTGTAACACTGCGGCACGCTCCAGTTAACACGTGCATCTGTTCACCTTCATTCCCAGATTCACAAAATCAGTCTGAGTATGGATGATGCATTGCAATCTTTAGGCTTTCTAACTCTGAACCAGACGTGATAACCGTTTTCAACAAACATGAAGGATTTTTAGGTTAAAATGCACACTGAGTGATATGATACCTGCTGAATCAACATTCAGTAGGAATGAGGGTTTATTGTTTTACTTGATCTGCACATCTGCATTTAAAAAAAATATTTCATTTTGTCTGATTATGCATGATTATTCCCTGATTAGACATATTTTACTACTGTATACTTACATTACAAATAGATAGTAATTATATTTTTTATATATTTATGTATGTGACATTTTCTTTTAATTTATATAGTAATTTATGTTTATATAGCTATATTATGTTTATACATTACATGCATACTTACCTGTATGTATTTAGTTAGTTTGTTAAACTGTATATTATATTTTTCTTTTAATATAACAATGTATATACATGTAATGATTTTATGTATTTTAGTTACTGATTATTTATACATTATAATTACAGATAATACTATAATTTTAAAATAATAATCCATATTTATTTATTTAATTGTATGCCTTTTTTAAACTGTTATTATAATAATCCATATAACTTTATTGAATATATTATATATTAATGCTTTGTTCATGACATTGTTTATTTTATTTATTTATGCATTTATTTATACATTTAATCTAATGTATATTTATGCATTGAGTGTTTTATATATTAATTAATTTAATTTATATGGCATTCATTCATTCTAATTTTAATATATGTATACCTCTGTCTGATATTTCTCGAAAAACCCCATCAATTATGAAAGTACAAGACCTTTTTATGGCTAGTTCATATTACAATTATTTATACTGTACGAGTCCATTTTAAATTTCATATGAATTGAATTCCACTCCTTTGTAACTTTTGTAAATGAAATTGTAATTTTAAAACAATCTCGAGTCAGCTCTGAATGCAGCACATTGATGATGTGCTGTAGGAGATTAATTTTTCATTACATCACTCCTGACATTCAGTCATAAAATAAGCATAATATAGTTTTATTCTGCTTATGAGTGGAAGAGTGCTGAAGTAGTTTTAATAGCCTGCGTGTATCATTGTGGACACCTGCGTTTCTGGCTAACAGCGTGTTCCTCCATTGACATTTAGCAGAAGCGGCTCCACCTGCGTGCGGCGTGTGTGTGAGTGTGTGTGTGTGTGTGTGTGTGTGTGTGTGTGTGTGCGGCGTGTGTGTGAGTGTGTGTGTGTGTGTGTGTGTGTGTGTGAGAGTGTGTGACCCTCATTAGCGCAGGAGGAGATTTGAGCAGGGAACTGTAAAAATGCTCATAAGGCTGTTAATGCACATTAAGTGGACTTTATCATTTCAAATCAGCCGACAGAGCTATCAATTCTTCTGCGTTTTCTATGATGTAGCGTGTGTTCACATGTAAACACTGAAGATTTATTTTATGTCAAAATGTCTATCTCTCCCTATATGTCTCTCTCTCCCTATGTCTCCCTATGTCTCTCTCTCTCTCCATATATGTCTCTCTATATCTCTCCCTATATGTCTCTTTCTCTCTCCCCCTATATGTCTCTCTCTCCCTATCTCTCTCTCTCTCTCTCTCTCTCTCCATATATGTCTCTCTCTATCTCTCCCTTTATGTCTCTCTCTAGCTCTCCCTATATGTCTCTCTCTCCCTATGTCTCTCTCTCTCTCCATATATATATATATATATATATATATATATATATATATATATATATATATATATATATATATATATATATATATGTCTCTCTCTCTCTATATAATATATATATATATATATATATATATATATATATATATATATATCTCCCCCCCATGTCTCTCTCTCTCTCCATCTCTCTCTCTCTCTCTCTCTCTATATATATATATATATATATATATATATATCCCTATGTCTCTCTCTCTCTCTCCATATATGTCTCTCTCTCCATCTCTCTCTCTGTCTCAATTCAATTCAAATAAGCTTTATTAGCATGAATGTGTAACACAATGCTGCCAAAGCATTAACACACATATATATATATATATATATATATATATATATATATATATATACACAACAAAAACAACATAAATAATACATAAAATCCATCTAAATAACTGAAAAGATCAAGATAAGGGCTTCAAATCTGGGAGAAATGTTTCCCTCACATGGAGATAATTGGGACAAATCATCATAAAGTGTTCCTCTTCCTCTATTTGCTGTAGATCACAGTGTCTACAGATCCTCTGCTCTCGCTCGGTCTCTCTCTATCTCTCTCTCTCGCTCTGTCCATGTCTCTCTCTATCTCTAGATCATGGTCACTTAATCTGTATTTGGAGAGGATTTGTCTTTCTTTAAATGGTTTAATCAATCAATAATTGGCACATTTAGTGGTTCTGTTTAGGGTTGAGTAGCATTGGAGCTTATTTTGAAGGTCAAATTGTATTTTTAGAGATTCATCATGAGTGTCTTTTAGATTGGTGTGAATTTCTTTAATAATGGTTTTGGGGGTGAAGCTGTAGTCGGTGAGGTGCTGGGTTTTATGGACGAGCTGATGAGCGAGTGTGTTTAGAGGATGAGATTCTGCTGAGGTTTCATTGGCGAGGAGGGCTTTATATTGGATTGAATCAGGATGAGATTGATGGAGGTGATGCCAGAACTGAACACATCTCTTCTGGATCTCAATCTTCAGTGGGTAAAAGCCTAATTCAGCTCTGCAGGCATCATTGGATGTAGATCTATGGACCCCTAAAAAGTTTTTGATAATAATTTCTAGTTGTAGTTTTTCTATTGCTGGACTCTGCCCTTTTGATGGACACCTTATTTGAGCCAATAGGTGCATCTTAGAGGGGTCTACAGTCAGCGGTTGCCAAAGAGCGTCCAGCATTGGAGATGGGGACAGTATATCGATCCAGTTGCATTCGAGTCTGCAAATGACTGTCGTATGTGATAGCCAATGAGCGTCTGAACAGATGGATTTGACACATTAGGGGGTCGGCTCAAGTTAGCATGCTCTAAAGTTTGTGAGCAGAGGTTGCAGTGACCCACGCGTCGAGTGCGTTAACATGCGCTCTAGGAGAGTTTACAGGTAAATGATCATATATAGCTATTTAACAGCAAGCACTCAAGATGGGTTTGGTGAACACAGGGATAAAAAGTACACCAAGTGTACAATGAAGCATACTGCTGTATTTTTGATGTTGTGGGCCTATATTTCTGCTGAAGGTCCTGGACATCTTGTTTAGACGCATGGCATCATGAATTATATCAAATACTAACAGATAAAAATCAATAAGTGACTGACTCTGTTAGAAATCTTATTATGGGCCATGATAGGAATGGTCTCTGATCTCTTGTCAGGTGTTCTCTAACCTCATCTGGCATTAAAGGAGAATATTTAGAGCTGTTAAACTGGCAAATGGAGGAATACAAGGGTGCCGTTAATTGTGGCCAATGTGTATTAGAGAAAAACTTTTATTTCATAATGATATTTCCTCCCATTTTAAATTATTAATATCCAATAAAAGGTTAAATCAAAAGTATTATCAATGCAGAAACATTTTCACAGCCTTCTTTGATCATATTTAGCAGGTGTCAACAATTCTGATCACGTCTGTATGTGCAATATATGCAAGTTAATTACAAATAGTGTTACGTACTGATGCTATAGCTAATTGTGTATATATAAAAATAAATATTGACATCTGAGTTTATTGATCACATTTTGATGTTTAACTGCCTTTGAAAACGTAAAACTTTTGGGAATGTTTGTATTTAATCATTCATATTTCTGGAAATATCTAATACATTTTAAGTATTAAACATTATTATTGGTAATTGATATTTAGATTTGAAAATTATACTTTCTTCATTATAATTATTTGATAATTATACTCTCTTCCTGATAATTATGATAACTTCCTTGAATTTAAATTCTGCATCTTGTTTGTACTTCATTTGAAACTGAATTGTAATTTTAAGGCATTCTCAATCAAGTTCATTAACCCTCTGGGGGCGACGCGTTTTGTGCCAGATTTTCCTGATAACGCCGAAAAGAGCTTGAATTACTCTGCCAGGTTTGATCATACAGATAAGAGCAATACATAATTTGAAGCTGTAAGGGGTCTGCTTTTATTTGTATACACTCATTATAAGAACTAAACTTTGTGCTTTTGTAAAATAAAGAAAACAAATAGGGTGCGTTCCCAGTCTTCACTCTATCCGCGACCTGCTTTTTGAAACACGTCGCTAAAATGAACTGAAACTCAGCAAATACTTTACACAGAGACATGAGAAATATATCTATAGAAACCTTGACATGTCTACTTTTAAATCTTACCGAAAACAAATATTCTGTGATAAAGTAATCTGTATGAAACCAACGACAGGTCCAGTTTTTCCTGTCTGATCTCACTACTAGCTGTAGTTAACTACAGCTTCTGTAAGTATTATAGGATAATTAATCCACATGATTAATGTTTCGGTCTGTAATATGTCCGGATTTTTTTAGAAATGTGCCTTTCTTCGAGGTCCACCTGTTGTAAACCTAAAGTAAATGGTAAATGAATTGGAATTACGTATACATTTTGCATTTTCTACAGATAATACATAAACTTTGAAAGAAACAGTTAGAAAACTCTGTTGAAACACACTGACATGATCATTATAATGGACACACGGTCAGTCTGAGGATCATTACATTAACAGAGCGATATGAAAACAGGGCTGTGATCCAGCACGACTCATTTCTGCTCATGATTGTGGAGATTGTGCGGCTGTGGGACGGGTCAGACGGACGGATGCCTCGAGCTCTTCTGGAGTCAACTCCAGCCAGCAGCTGCTACCTGTAACACTGCGGCACGCTCCAGTTAACACGTGCATCTGTTCACCTCCATTCCCAGATTCACAAAATCAGTCTGAGTATGGATGGATGCATTGCAATCTTTAGGCTTTCTAACTCTGAACCAGACGTGATAACCGTTTTCAACAAACATGAAGGGTATTTAGGTTAAAATGCACACTAAGTGATATGATACCTGTTGAATCAACATTCAGTAGGAATGAGGGTTTATTGTTTTACTTGATCTGCACATCTGCATTTTAAAAAAAATCTTTCATTTTGTCTGATTATGCATGATTATTCCCTGATTAGACATATTTTACTACTGTATACTTACATTACAAATAGATAGTAATTATATTTAATTTTATATATATATATATGTATGTGACATTTTCTTTTAATTTATATAGAAATGTATTTATTGTATATATATTATGTTTATATACATTACATGCATACTTACCTGTATGTTTTAAGTTAGTTAGTTAAACTGTATATGATATTTTTCTTTTAATATAACAATGTATATACATGTAATGATTTTATGTATTTTAGTTACTGATTATTTATACATTATAATTACAGATAATACTATAAATATAAAATAATAATCCATATTTATTTATTTAATTGTATGCCTTTTTTAAACTGTTATTATAATAATCCATATAACTTTATTGAATATATTATATATTAATGCTTTGTTCATGAAATTGTTTATTTTATTTATTTATGCATTTATTTATAAATGTAATGTATCGTATATTTATGCATTGATTGTATTATATATTAATTCATTTAATTTATATGGCATTCATTCATTCTAATTTTAATATATGTATACCTCTGTCTGATATTTCTCGAAAAAAACCATCAATTATGAAAGTACAAGACCTTTTTATGGCTAGTTCATATTAAAATTATTTATACTGTACGAGTCTATTTTAAATTTCATATGAATTGAATTCCACTCCTTTGTAACTTTGTAACTTTTGTAAATTAAATTGTAATTTTAAAACAATCTCGAGTCAGCTCTGAATGCAGCACATTGATGATGTGCTGTAGGAGATTAATTTTTCATTACATCACTCCTGACATTCAGTCATAAAATAAGCATACTAAAGTTTTATTCTGCTTATGAGTGGAAGAGTGCTGAAGTAGTTTTAATAGCCTGCGTGTATCATTGTGGACACCTGCGTTTTTGGCTAACAGCGTATTCCTTTATTGACATTTAGCAGAAGCGGCTCCACCTGCGTGCGGCGTGTGTGCGGCGTGTGTGTGAGTGTGTGTGTGTGAGAGAGTGTGTGACCCTCATTAGCGCAGGAGGAGATTTGAGCAGGGAACTGTAAAAATGCTCATAAGGCTGTTAATGCACATTAAGTGGACTTTAGATTACAGCAGGCCTAAGTGCTGTATGGAGGGCATCTTTCAGTGGATGAGGGGCCGGTTGAGGCGATGTTGGATGAATTGCTGCCGTCTGTCTGTTTTGTAGTAGCTGTGGATCAGTGGCTCATGGAATCGTTTGCTTGAGAGAGTATTTCCATTACAGCACGAGGTGTAAAAGCTGCTGATATCGAGGAGTTTGAGGTTTAACGTCTCAGCACTATTGAGGAAGTTTATATTACTCATCCTTAAAAAAATTAATTATTTTAGCTACACTAATAAGACAAGTATCAAAATTGTGTTATTAATGTGTGTGTATTTGGAGGTATACTGACAATGTATTTTTGGAGGTATACTGACAATATAATATATTTATAAATATATTTTTATTTTTATTTATATTTTGGAACATGTAATGCCGTAGCCATCATAGACTAGTATTTGACCCCAAAATCTTAAATTTGCCTCAATGTCTCATTACTGTAAGGGGGGGGGGGGGGGTAATTACAGCATACAAAATTAATCATTATGTAATTCTCTGTTAGAATACTCATTACATTCACATTGTTTTAAATTCAAATTATGTATATATATATATATATATATATATATATATATTTGTAATATTTTCAGGTAGAATTCCAAATACAATTTACCTTTTTTTGTGATTTTAAAATGTGTTAATAAAAAAATGAGCAAAATATTTTTGACATGATAAAATTGATTTAAAATATGGTTGAATTTGAATGTATTTATTTATTTGCCATAATACAACATAAAGGTAGATATGTAGTTTAAAAAATCCTAGTTGATAGCAGGCTAAACTAAACTAAACAAACAAAAAAATATATAATAAAATAACTATAAATGTTCTGTGTTTCTCATTATATTCACTTTACGTTACTTTAAAATGCTAAAACATAACTTAAATCAGCTCAAATGAAGACGTAGAATGACATATTGAGTAATTTTGGCAATCATAAAGGCTGTGTTTTCTGTATCTGTTTGAAAGTGCTTTCACTTTTACTGGAGGAAATCCCAGATATCTGTGGGTGAATTATGAGTGAAGTCTTCATCGCCTCGCAGAGCTGCAGCATATGGTGACACTTCGTTTGGGGAGTTCTCTTCAACATCTTGTATGGATACGTTCAGTTCGGCTCTCGAGTCTCAGCTTGGAATTGAGGAAAGTGGGATGTGGAGTAAAAGATCATGTATTATGGCTTCTTTCCACTTCCTGTAAACTCACTTACATGTTAACCTCCAGTTAGAGAGCGTCCACATGGACTGTGTTTGAGTCTTCAGCGAAGAATGATTTAAATTACACATCTTTTACAGTTGTTTTTGTGGCCAATATATCAGCCGATTTTTGCCCTTTTTTAATTATCAGCATCAGCCAATTCATTTTTCCCTTGTTCAATATGTCAGAAGCAAAACTTTTATTTTGGAAAAATCCTTATTATTCAGAGATGTGAATCATGATATCATGACATGAATGCAAAGTTGGGTTTATTGTACAGTTTTTGGGTTTATTGTACAGTGTTGTAAAGTACATCATGGTAACTGATGTATAATATTAAATAAAAAAATAATTTGTTTTATTAAAGAAAAAATATAAATTGTTTATTAGAATTATTATTCCATAAAATAAGGTGATGCTAGTTAATAATAAATATTTTAGAATCAAACTAAATAAATAATTGTTTTAGAAAAATTATAATTTATGAAATCTTTAAATGTTATTTTATAAATTAATTATAATTAAATCATAAAATAAACTTGCTTGCAATAAACTAAATAATTCTATTGTATGTTAAAAATAAACTGTATAAGTCTGAAATAACTTAATATTAAATATGATGATCTAAACTGCAAATTAATTTTTTTTTAAACAAAAACAATATTTTGAATAAATATGATATTACGTGAAATATTATTATTATATAAAACAATAATTTGAAAAAGGGATGCATGTTCATTAATGGGAAACAGGACGTGAAGGCGGCAGAGAAGCACTCTTGTGCAACGTTTTGTTAACTTTGTTTATTATTTTGAGTTGTTTGGGACGCTGTAGCAAACGGCCCTCTCACAATATATTGTTTAAATGGTCTATTGTTCACGCAATCAGCTGAACGTATCGGAAGTTCTGTTTCGGCGTCGTTAGCGCTCACACATAGTGTGTGTGTGTTGTATGTATGTTGCCGCGCCCGAGTGCCGAAGTGCAGTTGCATGTACTGAAAGGAGTTGTCTTTCGCGCCCAAATGCTTTTTAATCGCTTACATTTTTAAACAAACAAGGCTTAAAAACGCATGCAAATGATACAATTTAGTGACCACCTGCAGTGGCCCGATCTGGTAAGTGACAAATCCGAGCGTCCTTCACGCCATCGGACAGTCTTTATTGTCAAGCCCTGTTACACCTTTAGAAAATAATCGCACAACCTAATCGATATTCTATAATTAAATAGAATATTCGAATATTCGATAATCGTGACCCATCCCTATTATGTATATATATATATATAATATATATATATATATATATATATATAATATTTGTAATATTTTCAGGTAGAATTCCAAATACAATTTACCTTTTTTTGTTATTTTAAAATGTGTTAATAAAAAAATGAGTAAAATATTTTTGACATGATAAAATTGAGTTAAAATATGGTTGAATTTGAATGTATTTATTTATTTGCCATAATACAACATAAAGGTAGATATGTAGTTTAAAAATTCTAGTTGATAGCAGGCTAAACTAAACAAAAAATATATATATATAATAAAATAACTATAAATGTTCTGTTTCTCATTATATTCACTTTACGTTACTTTAAAATGCTAAAACATAACTTAAATCAGCTCAAATGAAGACGTAGAATGACATATTGAGTAATTTTGGCAATCATAAAGGCTGGTGTTTTCTGTATCTGTTTGAAAGTGCTTTCACTTTTACTGGAGGAAATCCCAGATATCTGTGGGTGAATTATGAGTGAAGCCTTCATCGCCTCGCAGAGCTGCAGCATATGGTGACACTTCGTTTGGGGAGTTCTCTTCAACATCTTGTATGGATACGTTCAGTTCGGCTCTCGAGTCTCAGCTTGGAATTGAGGAAAGTGGGATGTGGAGTAAAAGATCATGTATTATGGCTTCTTTCCACTTCCTGTAAACTCACTTACATGTTAACCTCCAGTTAGAGAGCGTCCACATGGACTGTGTTTGAGTCTTCAGCGAAGAATGATTTAAATTACACATCTTTTACAGTTGTTTTTGTGGCCAATATAACCAACTATGTTTGCCTTTTTTTAATTATCAGCATCAGCCAATTCATTTTTCCCTTGTTCAATATGTCAGAAGCAAAACTTTTATTTTGGAAAAATCCTTATTATTCAGAGATGTGAATCATGATATCATGACATGAATGCAAAGTTGGGTTTATTGTACAGTTTTTGGGTTTATTGTGTTGAAAAGTACATTATGGTAACTGATATATAATATTAAATAAACAAATAATTGTTTTATTGAAGAAAAAAAACTAAATTGTCTTATTAGAATTATTATTCCATAAAATAAGGCAATGCTAGTTAGTAATAAATATTTTAGAATCAAACTAAATAAATAATTGTTTTAGAAAAATTATAATTTGAGAAATCTTTAAATACTAGCTATTGTTAATATAATTATATGATGGTAATATAAATATCAAATAAATAAATAATTAATTGTTTTAAAAAATAAATGTCAAAGTCATGAAATGATACTTAATGTTAAATATGATGATCTATAAGCAAATACATTTTTTTTATTAAAAAAATCATAAAATTATAAAATGCTTGTTGGTTAAATATTATATTATATAATCAAATTGTTGTATTAAAAACAATACTTGTATAAAATATTGAAGTGTAAGTTAATATTAAATATATGATTAAATAAAAATATTTAATTGTTTTATTAAACATAATTCAATGTACTGAAAATTAATATACTGTGCAATTTAAATTTGTATTATTATTATTATTATCATACTTATTATTTATAAAATGATATCATTTTGTAAATATTATGTAAAATAAATATACATTTAATTTCAGCAGTTTCTATGCATATGTTTTTGCGATCTTTGCCCTTAAACAGTATGATATCCATAAAATCCACATCAGTCGACTGATAGTTTTTGGTCTATTCTGGAGCTTGACAGCTATGCACAGTTCTCCTTTAATGCATATGCAGTTGGAAACATCATAAAAGGGAGTAAATAATGACAGAATGTTAATTTCAGGGTGAATTATTCCTTAGATTCAATTAGACTGAATCAATTACTTAGATCTTCCTCCCGAAAGCGACGTGAAGATGCAGACTCGGTGCTGGCCCGGACCCAGTTGGATCTCAGCATCCATCTTAGCTTGAAGGGATAATTAAGCTGCGTTTGGTCATTATGCAGCATGAAGCTGATGTGTTCATTAGATGGACTCGTCTTATTATTATTTTAAAGGGTCCCCCGGCCGTGACAGCACAAGCAGCTTGAAGGTCTTTAATCATGTTTGTTGGTTTGGTTGGAGGAGGTCTGGCAAACGCTCAAAGAACTCGGGACCGAGAGCGTCTGTCTTCGTCTTCCAGGACCTTTCATGTTTGCTTTGGCTCGTCTGAAGGTCTTCTGTGTGTTGAGGTGGGACACGCTCCTGTATTAGTCTGGTGAAGCTGATAATGACAGACTAGATGAAGATAAGAGGGATGAGTTTGGATGGAGATGTATTGAGTCAATGACTGCGTCTCATTCCACTCCTTAGTTCCATTTAATATGAATTAGGATCAGTTTAAAATATTATAAGCTACAGTATGGTCACTGATTATGCCATTAGGAATTATGATTTATAATCAAATAATAACGATATATATATATTAGTGCTGTCAAAACAATGAATCGTATCCAAAATAAAAGTTTTTTTAAATTGATTGTTTATATAAATACACACACATGCATGCATATATTTAAGAAAAAAATTATGTTTATATATTAAATATATTTATATATAATATAAAATACATGATTATAAAAATATACATGCAAATACATGTCAATATTTTCCTTTTATTTTGGATGTGATTAATCGTTTGACAGCACTTATATAAATATATATATATTAGAGGTGGGCATAGATTAATTTTTTTAATCTAGATTAATCTAGATTAATTTTGGAATTAATCTAGATTAATCTAGATTAAAATGGCTCATTTGAATTCTGCCGAAGGCATTCAGAATATGTGTGCTACCCAAATAATGACTAAAAGTAAGTCTTTGAGAACGGGTTTCTCTGAATAAAAACCCAAAATGTCGTTTTTTGTTATTATATTGAACTGAAAGCCATCTTATTATGCATAGTGTTGCACAGATTAAATTTCATGTAAATCATCCATGCTAACACACACGTCTTCTATTTTTTTTTTTTGACATTTCACTCTCTATAGATATATTTTTCTATGTACTGTATTTTTTAGATATTCGAGATTCGAGTTTCGAAGTTTCTCGCTCAAGTTCACATGAGACCTAAAGCGCATCCTGTTTGCTTAAAAGCGCAACGTTTCGTTGTTATTCTGAGTGCACACAAATAAACGTAGAGTCTTTACAGATTCGAAAGATGTATTAGGCTACTTTTATCTGTATGACCAAAAATGACGGAGATTTTAAGAGCAAGTGAGCGCACCGGAGCCTGTCTTGCAGCAAACGCACTTCCACACAAACACTTCAATAGCGCACATTTCTCTAGGTTAACATCATATTGAGCGGCCATGTAAAGTTGCTACTACATACATCTTTCAGATGAAAAGCCATATTTGAGGTTGATGAATGATAGGTGAGCGTTTGGATGTCCTGCCCGATTGTATTACCACATAGACCAGCCGTTAACAATCTGTCCATCACGGACTGCGAGCCTCTAGTTCGAAGACTCGTTCTCGCCCCCTACAGTGCAATTCGGCTAGGTATACATCCGCGCTAAAATATCAGGGTGAAAGTCATCATAGCTTGCGTAGTATAGACCCAGCTCCCAACCCAACTTTGAGAATAGATTAACGGCGATATTTTTTTTATCGCCGATAAGAGTCTCACGTTAACGCAGCACGTTAACGCCGATAACGGCCCACCACTAATATATATATATATATATATATTATTACTTAAACGTATTATTTCATAAAATCTTGAAATCCTGGTTAATTTCATATATGTCAGAATATAATCAGTTTTGTTCCAAATCAAAAATGATTTCACGAATGTTTTATTAAAATATTTATTCCATAAAATAATTGTTAATAATAAATAGTATATAAACCAATCAAATAATTAAATGATTTAGAATAATATAAGTAAATATATAACTTCACAAAATAAAAAAAATACTAGTTAATGTTAATTATGTTGATGTTTAACGACTCATCCGTCTTTCGGATGAGACGTTAAACCGAGGTCCTGACTCTCTGTGTCAATCCCATGGCACTTCTCGTAAAGAGTAGGAGTGTAACCCCAGTTGCCTTGGCCAAAATTCCCGCCACTGGCCCTTGTCAATCATGGCCTCCTAATAATCCCCATCAGCTTGATTGTCTCTATGACTCTCTCTCCTCTCCACCTGTAGCTGGTGTGTGGTGAGCGCATACACTTGATTGTCTCTATGACTCTCTCTCCTCTCCACCTGTAGCTGGTGTGTGGTGAGCGCATACACTTGATTGTCTCTATGACTCTCTCTCCTCTCCACCTGTAGCTGGTGTGTGGTGAGCGCGTACACTTGATTGTCTCTATGACTCTCTCTCCTCTCCACCTGTAGCTGGTGTGTGGTGAGCGCATACACTTGATTGTCTCTATGACTCTCTCTCCTCTCCACCTGTAGCTGGTGTGTGGTGAGCGCATACACTTGATTGTCTCTATGACTCTCTCTCCTCTCCACCTGTAGCTGGTGTGTGGTGAGCGCATACACTTGATTGTCTCTATGACTCTCTCTCCTCTCCACCTGTAGCTGGTGTGTGGTGAGCGCATACACTTGATTGTCTCTATGACTCTCTCTCCTCTCCACCTGTAGCTGGTGTGTGGTGAGCGCATACACTTGATTGTCTCTATGACTCTCTCTCCTCTCCACCTGTAGCTGGTGTGTGGTGAGCGCATACACTTGATTGGTCTCTATGACTCTCTCTCCTCTCCACCTGTAGCTGGTGTGTGGTGAGCGCATACACTTGATTGTCTCTATGACTCTCTCTCCTCTCCACCTGTAGCTGGTGTGTGGTGAGCGCATACACTTGATTGGCTCTATGACTCTCTCTCCTCTCCACCTGTAGCTGGTGTGTGGTGAGCGCATACACTTGATTGGCTCTATGACTCTCTCTCCTCTCCACCTGTAGCTGGTGTGTGGTGAGCGCATACACTTGATTGGCTCTATGACTCTCTCTCCTCTCCACCTGTAGCTGGTGTGTGGTGAGCGCATACACTTGATTGGTCTCTATGACTCTCTCTCCTCTCCACCTGTAGCTGGTGTGTGGTGAGCGCATACACTTGATTGTCTCTATGACTCTCTCTCCTCTCCACCTGTAGCTGGTGTGTGGTGAGAGCATACACTTGATTGTCTCTATGACTCTCTCTCCTCTCCACCTGTAGCTGGTGTGTGGTGAGAGCATACACTTGATTGTCTCTATGACTCTCTCTCCTCTCCACCTGTAGCTGGTGTGTGGTGAGCGCATACACTTGATTGTCTCTATGACTCTCTCTCCTCTCCACCTGTAGCTGGTGTGTGGTGAGCGCACTGGCGCTGTTGTCCTGTGGCTGCCGTCGCATCATCCAAGTGGATGCTACACACTGGGGGTGGTTGAGGAGAGAACCCCCCCCCCCATTTGATTGTGAAGCGCTTTGGGTGTACAACAAAACACAATAAAGCGCTATATAAATGCATCATTCATTTATTGATTCATTATTTATTTGTTTGTTTTAATTTTATAAAAGGCACTTACATTTGTAACTATTGTAAGTAAATCTTAGGATGCATGAATTTAATGACAACTCGAGAGATTTGGGAAATCATGACATTTCCATTATAGGTGAATATAGTGAGCTGCCCACACTTTTTTTGCACTGAATTGCAGAGCATTGTAGTGATTTTGACAATGGGACAGCTCTGTGTTGTCTCGCTCCCTGTAGTGCGTTTACTACTGAAGTATAGAGCGGACTGAGACCGAAACAACAGAACGTTTAAAACAGTACAGGCTGGTTTGTGTTTTCTCCTCGTCTAACAGACAGAAACACAGTGTCCTGATCAGCTGCACGGGCAAGCAACAAGCACTTTTATTGTTTGCTCTGTTTCTATTTATATTGCATCAGCCTTTTTCACTCTGGAATCTACTTTTTCCCGAATCCCACTACTCACAGCTGTGTTTGAAACATGAATATATTGGGATGGGCTGTGTTGTTGTGGCATTTCACTTTCACAGAGGACAGACAAATGATTTGCTGCTCAAAATATTGTGCTGCAGTTGATTAGGACAGTGAAAGGACGAGAAAATATTCTGTCCATATCTCATGAGATTCACCCTCAAATCTAATAGAGTGACATATACATATTATCATGTATATATCATTATCATATATTATATTTTATTATCATAAAACATTATAATGTTAAAATTAAAAATGCACAATTAAATAAAAATAACAACAACAACAACAATAATAATAATAATATAACAAATAAACAGCTTGCATAACTAGCTTTTGCATAACTAATGTTTTGAATTTAAATGCATTGCACTGATTTTATTTAATTTATATATATTTCTCATTATATTCATATTATATTACATTTAGTCATTTTACATCATATTACTGTTAAAATATAACTTAAATCAGCTTTAACTGAAACGCAGTACAACAAATTCCTAAGAATTAGGCACATTTTGCTCCAATTTCTCATATGTAATGTATCTGTATTTAATTTAATTTAATTTAATTTATTTTTTGTATATTTTTTTATAAATATAATAAAATATATAATTCTCTATTGTAATGCCCATTACACTGACATTATTGCATTACTTTAAATAAATAAATTAATAATAAAATGTAATCGTAACTGTGATTTACTTTAAGAAAAATCAAATGTTTTTTTCTTTCTCTCTTGTAATTTTCAGGTGAAATATGCTTCTAACAGGTTTCACGTGTTTCGTTCAATATAGTGAGACTGTATGAAGCAGATCAATGCTTCTTCTGGACTCCAGCTCGCTGCTTTCCTCCTAATCCTGCAGTAATGGAGCACCTGAGCTAGATGTCTGATCTATAAAGGTAGTGCTCGGCTGCTGGAGAAGTCGCTGATGTGGAGCAGCTTCTGATGAGCACGTATCTGATGGTGGATCGATGGGCTGCAGGACTCCTGCAGTTGATTAGTCACAGAATTAGCAGAGAGCTCGGGTTTCCCATCTCAGCCACGACCGACGACGACCAAATCTCGTTGCGGTTCTTAAATGAGTCCGAGTGCTCTCCCATCATTCTCTCCAGGGCCGCGGCGCTACATGATAAATGACTTATTGTGTGGCCGCTGACAAAAGTCTCCACACACCAGCCAGGCAATAAACAACAATGATTATTGATTTTTCTATGCTCCTTGCCACAAAACAAAATGAAGCAAAATGACGTGTGGTTTGTGGGGACCGGCTCCAGGTGCCGCGAGCGGTGTGGGCTATCAAAGCGAGCGGCTGTAAATTAGGCCAGAGCTGTTTCGTGAGGTGCTGGAGGTGAGGGCGCTGGCAGAGAGGCTCTCGACGGGCCGCGGGACACACCATATGGCAGCGGCCATATGCAGGAGATCCCTGTAGCCAGGTAGACTAATGAACACCGTGGAGAGTTGCTCCAAGTTTTTTTGGCATGACTTTGTTCACTGGGCATAATCAGATCCCATGGCTGGTTTTGCTGCAGTATGAAATCTCTATCCCACTTACTTTTCAGAGTTGTGTCAAATACCTGCCGTATTTCTTGGGGTTTGCACACTCCATGACCAAATCAATTCCATGACAGAGTCCACTTGTCCAGAGAAAAATATCCACTATCAGGTCAGAAAAATATAGGGAGTTTATATATATATATATATATATAATACGATATGTTTGTTTGAACATGTCAACACTCTATTGATTGACCCAACCAGTAATTCAATGATATTATATTATGTTATATTATATTTCTTAATTTTTTACCACCATTTTGGATAGTTTTTTCTGCTCTATTTGCCAATAATGTTTGAGTTTTGAAAACTGTTTGACCAGAACATTTTAATAAGGGGTACAAATCAATGCAATCTGCATGAACTCTATGTGCACGGCTTACAGATGTGGTGCGGCGTAAGTGTTGTTTCTCTGCTTGACTGTGGTCATAACATAATGAAACATGAAAATCCTGTCTGCTCAGATAAACTTCACCGCGTGAAAAATCCAATTCAAAAGCCACATATGAGCGGAAACAGACAGGTAAAAGCGAGTCGTTCGCTCAGAAACAGCCCGTCTCTGTTCAGATCCACGGGGAGGTCTGAAGATGGAGAGCTACAACAGTTTGTCTTCTGTTTAGCAATATATTCCCACCATCAATTACTTCCATTTACTCACTTTTAAGGGAAGCTAATTTGTCTTACACCACAATCAAACACTCATTATGTGAAATGTAATTACTGCCAGCTTAAGTCAAGATTCAATTGTAATGATAGCGCTACAGATGCTTCCTTCTCCTCCAGTCCTTCCCAAAGCAAACAACGGGCACGTTTCTGTTCCTGCGGCAGCTTTGTTTTCTCAGAGCTTCTTAACTTTGCACCACATCATTGTACTTTCAAAGTGACAGCCGTATCTCTAATTCGGTTCATTGGCTCCACTTGAAGGCTCTCCGTTGATGAATCACATGGCTTATGAAATTAGGCAGATTGTGGGGAAACTGGCAGCATGCATGTTGAAGTGAAGCAAGACGCTGATGTTTAATGGACGACGGGCGGTCACTGTGACCCACGAACAGGGCTGGTCTCATACCTGGATCTCATCAGCTTTATAAGCATGCATCGCACTACATCCGGTCTCAGTATGAGATTAACTTTATATTGATTAGCACAGAAGATCATTTTATCTCATCCTTCAGTAAATGCTTTAAGAAAAAATCAAGCTTACTTCATTTCTGCTCTAGAACACCAGTTTGTATTTTTTTTGTTAAAAAAGAGGGACGAAACAAAATTATTATCTGTGCTAATCAACATTATGCCATGCATGCTGTTGATAAAGGTTAATAACTCAACTTTTCATATTTCTTTTAAAGTCTGCAAGTAAGACTTACTTCTTTCACTTCTTTCTGTATTATATTAATTTGAAATGTATTGCATTATTATATTATATTGCATAATTTAAAATTTTATTATATTGCATAATATTATATAATATTATAACATATATTATATTATATAAACATAATGTAATAATGCAATGTATTGCAATATAATATAATATTAGAAAATAAAAAAGTAGTGTAAAATTACTAGCGAATTTTAAAAGGGCTGTCCGGGGATCAGTTCAATTTACCTTTACCAACATTTAAGGTACATTTCACTTCTGATTATACCCTGTATAATTTATTATGTGACAAATAAAGAAACCTTGACCTTGATTATAATATAATGTAATATGCAGCAATATATAATATAATATAATATAATATCATATATTTCAAATTAAAGTATTTTTTTTCAGTATTTTTCTGTTCTGTTCTGTTTACTTTTTGGGATGCAGATTGATCATACACTTAGGCTAAAGTTGTGTAAAGTAAGATCATTTTATATATAAATAATTCAATATAAACCACATTTTTGCCATGGATTCACATCCTCAGGATGATTTACTACTAGTTTGTATTGAATTATTTTATGATAACTACAGCGAGTTTATCTGAGCTCTGGGAGTTTAGCCAAGGCTGTAACCTTAAATTACTTTAACCTACTCACAACTTGGACAGTAGAAGTAAAAATTGCCAAGACCTTGTTTTTGTCCAACAGCTACTGCAAAGTCTACTGCAGTGTTTATTTTCAGTGTGAATCTCAGAGGAACTGCTCAATTGCTGTATTCACTTCTATATAAATACATTTTGCATGTATTATTTACAAAAGTTTTACAGTATCACTTCTGCACATGAACGGAGATGCTTTTATAAAGAAATCAAAGTTTGGGTTATATTTACTAGCTGGCGTGTTTGGTCCGTGGAGATATTGGTCCATCAAAAGAGATGCAAATTCAAATGATGCCCAGTGGAGGAAGAAGCTTGAAATCGTTTTATGAAGCAAGCCCTGCCGCAGCAATGTCTATTAACTCTATCATTTCTATAATGATGCAATAGAGAGTAAGCATCACAACAACCGACTCCTGAGGAATAGAAAATAATTAGAAATGAAATAAACAGGCTGTTTGGATATGATCATGCTTGTTGCTTTTTACATTTGAAGTTATCCTCAGGGTGTGGAGTATTTATTTTAATATGAGTTTTGGATTATTGATTATTACCTTTTAAAAATTGTAATTAGTAAAACAAAATACTACAAACAAATTTCATGTCTGCAACTAATTTCTTGCTAAGTCAAAAGACTCTATAATGTTTTGGTCTCTGGTTAGGAATAGAAATTTCACGCCCGATTTTAATTCTCAAATTAAGGGGATTGTTGATATTCTTAACTCAAAAGTATATGAAGAATAATAATGCTATATATATATATACAAAAAAACACACACACACACACACACACACACACACACACACACACACAACACACACAACACACATATATATTATATACATGAACATGTCAGAAAGTCCCCATGGCCACTAAAAACTAAAACCAATTCAGCATATATACAAAAAAATATATATAATAAAAAAAATATATATATATATACATACATACACACACACACACACACACACAAACACACACACAACATACACACACGATCTACACACACACACACATCACACACACACACACACATATATATATATTTGTTGGTATATATGCTGGATTGGTTTTAGTGGCCATGGGGTCTTTCTGACATGTTCATGTACTCATGAATAAAAGATCGCATGCTGTTAAATGTACCTGTGGCTTTGTAAACCTTGATTTTTTTACAGCATGCTCTCAAACAGTCTGCCAGGTTTCAGCTGATGTTTATTGGTGTATCCAAACTATTTTTAGCTACCTGGTTGGTTAATAAGCTGGTTTGGTTGGGTTTGAAGTGTGAAGGTGAAAGAAATAGGGCAGATTTTCTTCATTAGCTAACATGACAGTACTGTACCGCAGGAGTTAGTCTTACTGTCAAACTCTTCGTCAGGTTGGATGTTAAATCTTTTGATGCAGAGAGCGTGTTCAGTGCCGACAAGCATCCTTCGCACTATACAAACTGAGTTTCTTTTTTTATAAAGTCATTTCTTAATCTCCAGTCACTGAATGCATTTTGGTTTTCAGTAAACTGTTTGATTCACTGCTTTTTTGGCATCATTTTGTTTATTAATTTATTTTTGTTTACAGTACAGATGGGGTTGTTTGTGCATCAGCAGAAGCCTTTTTAATAAATGTAATCCCTCTTGTAATCACCATATTTTAAATGCAGATTAGTGTTATTTTGATATGCATATGTCTAGTGCGCCGCTTCCCATCCTGGTGATGATTAGCACAAATCCAGAAAGAGTGATATGAGGCTTTCCTGCTGTAATATACAATACCTTGGATTTGACATTTACATTTATCAGCATTAGACCAGGGGCTCATCTCCTGTTTCCAAAATGCATCACAAACTTTAATCTCTTCCCGTCCCAATCCCAAGAAAAAACTGGAGGAAAATCCCGTTCCACTCCCGGAAGAATGACTCCCATTCCCTCCCACTCCCGTGTTGTTGTTGTTTTGTTTTTTTTGCCGATAACTGTCAATTACAGTAAAAATATAGTACAGATCACAGCGTGCAAACCTTATTAGTTGAATAAAAACCCAAAATGTCGTTTTTTGTTATTATATTGAACTGAAAGCCATCTTATGCACAGTGTTGCACAGATTAAATTTCATGTAAATCATCCATGCTAACACACACGTCTTCTATTTTTATTTTTTAGACATTTCACTCTCTATAGATATATTTTTCAAAGACAGAGTTTCGAAGTTTCTCGCTCAAGTTCACATGAGACCTAAAGCACATCCTGTTTGCTTAAAAGCGCAACGTTTCGTTGTTATTCTGAGTGCACACAAATAAACGTAGAGTCTTTACAGATTCGAAAGATGTATTAGGCTACTTTTATCTGTATGACCAAAAATGACGGAGATTTTAAGAGCAAGTGAGCGCACCGGAGCCTGTCCTGCAGCAAACGCGCTTCCACACAAACACTTCAATAGCGCACATTTCTCTAGGTTAACATCATATTGAGCGGCCATGTAAAGTTGCTACTACATACACCTTTCAGATGAAAAGCCATATTTGAGGTTGATGAATGATAGGTGAGCGTTTGGATGTCCTGCCCGATTGTATTACCACACAGACCAGCCGTTAACAATCTGTCCATCACGGACTGCCAGCCTCTAGTTCGAAGACTCGTTCTCGCCCCCTACAGTGCAATTCGGCTAGGTATACATCCGCGCTAAAATATCAGGGTGAAAGTCATCATAGCTTGCGTAGTATAGACCCAGCTCCCAACCCAACTTTGAGAATAGATTAACGGCGATATTTTTTTTATCGCCGATAAGAGTCTCACGTTAACGCAGCACGTTAACGCCGATAACGGCCCACCACTAATATATATATATACTAGATGAACAGCTTTAAACCTGTATTTGCAACCAGCTTTATTTCTGTAATGTGTAATAAAATGCTTGAATGCAATGCAAGTTGCTTTAGATTCATTAAATGAATCTGCCAAATTTGCAAATGTAAAATGGAAACATGATATTTAGTAAGAAAAAAGTAAGCTTTAGAGTGTACATTAATGTGCTAAAAAATGCATTTATATTTTTTTTTGCAAGAAATGAATACTTTTATCAGCAAGGATACATTAAATTGAGTGACAGTGACAATGAAGTGACAGTAAAGATGTGTATAACTTTAAAGAAGATTTATTCATCAACAAATTTTGAAAGAGCAAAAACAGTTTAACTGATTTCAATATTTTTAATAATCAGAAATGTTCCTTCAGCAGTAAATCAGCATATTAGGATCATTAGGATTTCTGGAGGATCATGTGACACTGAAACCTGAAGTTATGATGCTGAAAATGCATCTTTGATCACAGCAATACAATACATTTTAACATATATTCACATAGAAAATAATTATTTTAAATTGTATTTAAATTGTATTTTTACTGCATTTTTGATCAAATAAATGCAGCCTTTGCTGGAACCCCAAACTTGGAACGAATACTGTAACCAAATGTTGTAACCAATTAATTTTATTTCATATTCATCAGTCAAACATGACTTTTGTGAAATTGTGATATTTCCTCGTCTACTGTAGTTTGCAGAAGGACTGATCTTGTTATCTGTCTGTGGTAAATGGACGTGGTCTCAAGCACCGCTCATCTGAACCCCCGCATCACTTGCTCCAGCTCCTCATAGTCAGCATTTCCAGCTAATTACAATGCTGCGCTTCAATCACGCTCCGTGCTCCGTGCTCGAGGTTCCAGAGATAACGATCCGTAACGATCCGCCACATCTGTGCTGAGATAGAGAGGAGAACGAGAGAAAATGACAGTGAATGAATAACTTAACGTCTTGGAATGGTTTGTGAAAACCTTGTGATATTGTGACCTCACCTCAGCGTGCTTAAAAACACGTTGGGTTGAAGCCAGTGTAACATGTGTTGAGATATGACAGGCTTTTCTTCACCTATTTTGCCCTCGTGAACTACTTGCATCTTTCTGAGATGAAATGTGTGGGCTTCGTCTGTCATTATCATGAACATCACTGTGCTTTAGAAGATTCAAGATTCGAGATTTTATTTGTCACATACACAATTATACAGAATATAACCAGCAGTGACATGTAAGTCAGGTCCGCTCCATGGACAGTGCAATTATATGTAACACAGACACAAGAGAATATACATAAATATAAAAATGAAGTAAAAAAGATTAAATTGTGCTATAAAATCAAAAGTGCAGGACAGTATATTGTAGACTTAATAAATAATAATATAAGCAGGAATGTGCAAACAGGTTGTACAGGGCATATACATAGCAGCAATACGGATGATGGGGAATAGTGAATATCTTACAGATTATTAAATTGAGTCATGTTGATGTAATTAGACCGAGTTTAAGTTTAGGAGCCTGATGGTCTGAGGGAAGAAGCTCCTCCTCAATCTCTCAGTTTTTGCCATCATGCTCCTGAAGCGCTTGCCAGATGGCAGTGAAAAGAAAAGACGGTTACCGGGGTGATTTGAGTCCTTTGATGATTTCAGCAGCTCTGCTTTTACAGCGTTTGAGGTAGATGTCCTGCAGAGAGGAGAGAGCAGACCCTGAGCGCACAACTCAATCAGCTCTTTAGTTTTGCTCACGTTCAGAGAGAGACAGTTTTCCTGGCACCATGATGTAAGTCTCATCCAAGTATGTGGTCTCATCATTGTTGGAAATGAGGCCCAGAACCACAGTATCATCAGCAAATTTAACAATAGAAGTGGAGCTGTGAGAGGACACACAGTCGTGGGTGTAGAGAAAGTAGAGCAGGGGGCTCAGGACACAGCCCTGTGGGGCTCCTACCTTCAGGGTGATGGAGTTGGAGGTGAACTAGGCCCACTTTTCACCACTTGAGGTCTGCCGGTGAGGAAATCTTGAATCCAGTCACAGAGTGAAGAGTTTAGGCTGAGGTTTGTGAGTTTAAAAGCTAGCTTGATTGGGACTATAGTGTTGAAAGCTAAGCTAGAGTCAATGAATTCAGAATAATTCAGCTGACCTGAGATTTCATTGCTCAGGAAACTCGGAGGACTTCTTATGTATTTGTTAAACATCAGCTTTGTCTGATATGTTTCATCTAAAAGTCATTTGGAGCAATAAGAAATGGACCCCGTTAGTCCAAGGTGTCAGATAGTAAGAGTACAGAGAATGTGAAGTCAGATCAGATCAGATCAGATCATTTGGTGAGAAAGAACTGAGTTGATATTGAAATCTTTGATTCTTGCAGACTTTCTGGAAAGCCTCTTGAGATCCTTTGTGAACTCTCGAGGAGATGCATGTTGAATCACTGGTGTCATAAGACAAACCTGAAACTTTAACAGAAGCTTCTTCAGAACAATTGTTCTCTAGAAGATATTAAGATATTATTGAGGTATTCAAGTTTTTGAACAATACTGTGACATTAAATTAATAAGGATAAGCTAGTAAATACATGTATAATGTTAAAAAATCTATATTTCGAATAAAAGCTGTTCTTTTTAACTTTTTGTTCATCAAAGTATCCTGAAAAATAAAATGCATTTTAATTTCCACAAAAAAATATTAATTATCACAAGTATTTCCAACATGAAACATATTTGGACATGTTTCTTGAGCAGCAAATCAGCACATTAGAATGATTTCTGAAGGATTGTGTGACACTGAAGACTGGAGTAATAATGCTGAAGTTCAGCTTTGATCAAGAATTCAATTACATTTGACAATATATTCACATACAAAACAGTTGGAATAATATTTCACATGGTTACTGTATGTTTGATCAAATACTGTAAATGCAGCCTTGGGGAGCTGAATAGACCTTTCAAAAATCTTACCAAAGAGTAGTATCGACTTTTTCAAGATTATCAAGATTATATTTGCTATCAGGAATATAAAAAAACGGTTGTTGACATGCGTTAACAGTAGAGTTATACAATTTGTTCCCCGTTTAATCACATTGAAGAAACTTTTGAGGTATCACATTTGTGATTTTCCTTTTATACGGACAAAAAGCTTTAAACCTAAAAGCTTGAAATACCCTTGACCAACCAATTCAAGATACTGAAACCGTGCATAATGTTTGACGAAACTCAAATGTGATTGAACTCTATTGTGAAAAAGATTCTACAATGAATATTGAGGCTTGTAATGTCTGTTTCCTAATATTCCCGCCAAAGACGTGTTCAGATATGGCCCTGTTCATAAATTGCAACAATTTCTCACTTATTACATTAAAACGAGGAGACGCAATCAGAAATTAAATCGCACACAGGCTTCAAAATATTCTCTCTTCAGAAGTCAATACTAGAAAATAAACACTAGTATCCGCCTGCTCACTATATAATGGTCTGATATTAGTTTTCAAATCAACTGGCAGTATAAGAATGAGTTTTTTCTCACACACTGTTCAGCAGCGATGTCATTACCAACACACTTTTGTTTATCGCTTTCGCTCACCAGGAGCAACTAATGATTCCCCGCCAAAGTTTGAGGTGATTTTAAATGTATCATTAGCCCATGTTTTGGCATTTCCTCCATGTGTTATGTTGTCCCTCGATCCACACATGCCAGAAGCAGTTTGACTTTGGCTCGGGAGCCGATGCAGTGGTGCTCTGCTTGACAGCATGTTTCATCGAGCAGGTGTTGGAGATTTTTTTGGGGAAGTTACGATGGGAAGGGCAGTTTAATTCTAAGCTGGACAGATGGTGGAGATGGGCAGGTGCAAAATGCAAACTAGACAGAATGACTGGTGGGATGCCATTTACACTGTACAATTTAATTTGTTTGCTGTTGGGTTGGGAACCCTTCTGAAAAACAGCTTGGAACAGTTTAACCTCCTCCATTTCTCCAATTCTGGTCTTTTAATTGTGGCTTTGCACATTAAGTGTCAAAAAATGTTTCTTTCTTTAAATGTATGTTTTTTTAGGATAGACAATTTTTTTGGCTGAGATACAACTATTTGAAAATCAAAGGGTGCAAAAAAAATATCTCGAAATATTGAGAAAATCACCTTTAAAGTTGTCCAAATTAAGTTTTTAGCAATGCATATTACTGATAAAATTTTTAGTTTTTATATATATATGGTAGGAAATTTACAAAATATTTTCATAGAACATGATTTAATATCTTTAAAAATCATCCTAATGATTTTTGGCATAAAAGAAAAAACACAATTTTTGACCCATTGTTTTAAAGGAACTGTACAAAAATATTATTATTATTTAAAATATGGTTCTATGCTTTTAAAGGAACATGCCACTATTTTTGAAAATAGGCTCATTTTCCAACTCCCCAAGAGTTAAACAGTTGAGTTTTACCGTGTTTGAATCCATTCAGCCGATCTCCGGGTCTGGCGGTAACACTTTTAGCGTAGCTTAGCATATATAATTGAATCTGGTTAAATATCTGGCTCAAAAATGACCAAAGAGTTTCGATATTTTTCCTATTTAAAGCTTTATTCTTCTGTAGTTACATCATGTCCGGCGTAATAATCAAGTAACTTTGCTGCCGTACCATGGGTGCAGCAGGTGCAATGGTATTACGCAGTGCCTGAAAATAGTCCTCAGCTAGGTAGCTAGTTATAAAATAGCTGGAGACTATTTTCAGGCATGGCGTAATATCATTGCGCCTTTGGTAATTTTTTGAGCGAGATGCTAATGGTCTAATCAGATTTAATGATCTAAGCTAAGCTACGGTAAAAGTGCTACCGCCAGACCCGGAGATCGGCTGGATGGATTCAACAACGGTAAAACTCAACTGTTTAACTCTTGGGGAGTTGGAAAATGAACCTATTTTCAAAAATAATGGAGTGTTCCTTTAAATGTGAAAATCTGTTCTAAAGAAATTTAGTCTAAATGTTATATAAATTCTAGATGTATACAATTTTATATGTTAATTTCAACTGGAAAACAAGAAAAAAGTGAAAGATATGCATGTAAAATCTATCATAGCTTGCAAAATATTTAACATATTTTGATTATCTGACCTTTCTGTTTATGATTTATGCATTTTAAAATTTGTACAAGGTGTGTCAGTAAAAAAAAAGAACAAAACACTTTAAGTACTTAAGCTGAAGATAAATTTACTTCAGAAGCACAAATGCATCTGATATGTAATTAATGCAAAGTTTGAATATCTGTTCTGATACTCAGAAGATCCTGTTTCAGTCATATGTCCCTAGCAAAATGCTTTGCCATGCTGACTTGAACCTGGTTTAGAATCTTTCTCTGCAGGGAAACTACATAAAATATCACGTTGAACACATTATAATGTAATGTAGCCTGCCAAGCACAATGTTAAAAAAATAGATGGCAAATACTTTTTTACACTGCCACTCTGACAAGTTTTCTGCTTGTTCGCAGTCATTAAAAAGCTCACCTGAGTACAAAACACGTGCCTGGAGGAAGTTTGAGGACGGCTCTCAAACATCCATCTGTCGATTTGATGTAATTAAAGATGTCACATCCAGCGGCGACATGCTCCATTAATTTCACTTGGTGCACCTTCACGTCTTCGGTGCGGTTTGGGAAATCACACATCGCAGCGCTGGCTTAATGAAGCGTGTTTGAGTCGGTGCGATGAGCTCTGTGTCTCCCAGTGCGGCTGTGTGAAATATGTCCTTCTCCCGTCCCACAGGTGAACATCTGCGGGTTTGTTCCCAGGGCTACACCTGCTGCACTTCAGACATGGAGGACAGGCTCGGCCAGCAGAGTAAACTGGATTTCGAGAAATTAGTGGATGAGAACAGCCACACCATACGGACGATATTTACCTCCAGGCACAAAAAGTTTGACGGTAAGTGTGCAACAGTTGGATTTGATTTTGATTGGTCTTTTATAGCCCGATATTATCCATCTAGGCTTTTTGGTTTAATTATCAGATAGTGCGTAATAAACAGATGCAATGCAGAGCAATCGTTATTTCACATTTCACTGGAACTGATGTGCAATGACACCTGAATGAGTTGCAAAACAGGAGGGGGGGCAATACATCTTTGTGGGAAATGTTTGGTAAATTTGAGCTAGCAATTTGTGAAAGAATCGTTCTGTTGGATCTGATTATTGAATTGTTTGAACCGGTTCAGAAAACTGATCCTGCAAATCAATCTTTGTGTAGTAAAGTGTTAAAATAATGTTAGATGCTACTGCTAGTGAATTTGAAGAAGCAATATGTGAATGAATTGATCTGTTGGGTCTAAGCTTTTGAATTAATTGTTTGAACCGGTTTATAAAGCCGAGCTTGCAGATGAATCTTTGTGCAGTAAAAAAATGAAATACAATAAAATTGTGTAGAAGTGAGTTTAACAGATCATTCTGTTGAGTCACTTGTTTTGATTACATTTTAAACTGAAGACAAATGTTTAGTGTTACTGGTGAAAATGAAGAAGGAGTTTTTGAATGAATCATTCTATTGAGGCGGATCTTTTAAATACATTTTTTGAACTGGTTCAATAAAACAAAATATTTAGCATTTTGAGTAGGAATCGGTGAACAAATCATTCTGTTGAGTCGTGAATACTTTTGAATGAATTGTTTGAACCCTTCAGAAAGCTGAACCTGGATGGAAGCATGAAGCTTTGCAATATTAAATACATATTTAGTGTTAATAGTAGGAATTGCACACGAATCATTTTGTTTAATCAGATCTTTTGAACAGGTCTAAGTGATTCATTCCCAAACTGGTCAAAGTGGTTCTTGAGCTTTTGGCTTCATAGAAACAAAATATTCAAAAGAGCTGGTTTGCACTGGAAACGGTCATTTCAACTCAATTTTGTGTATTATGTTGCTCATGAATAGCTTCTCAAGTTTTTTGACTGACAAAGTTGGAAAAAGAGAACAAATATTTGAAGTCTGGTCAATTTGAACCTACTAAAGAAGCTTTGGACCTAAAGTGTTTGGATTGGTTGTGGATTTGGGAACGTATCATTCTATTGAGTCTTTTGTCTTTCGAATGAATTGTTTGAACCGGTTGAACAAACAGAACCTGCAGATAAATCTTGGAATAAAGGTCACTTAGCACTAAAGGTAAAAACAGTTTTGAGTTACTAGTAGAAGTTTGTGAACGAATCATTCTGTTAAAGCAGGTCTTTTAACTCGGTTCAGAACGTGTTTAAATGATTTATTGCAGATCAGTCACAGTACAGTAGCTCTTGAGTTAGCAGTTTTATTGAAATTAAACGTTTGAAAGAACCGATCTGCACTAGTAAGTCATTATTCCCGTCTCTTGCTATTCAGTTTTGCCTACTTTGTTGCTCATTAATAATTTATCAAGTTTTTAGACTGGCAAAAATAAAAGTAATATATGAATTCTGATTTCAAAGTGTCTTGGTTTTGACAGTTATGGACAATGTGTTTTCTTTTTTAAGCTTTTTTAAGTGTTATGTGTGTTTTTGGACAGTGGCTGGATTTGACATCGTTTTTCAAGGTAGTCAGTTGTTCCAAAGGTCATTGAAGGTCATTTAATTTCTCTGTTCAAAGTGGAAAGTGTCAAGCTTTGTTCTCCTCTGTGTGTGGAAATAAATACTCTGACAAACTTATCTACTTTTGTGGCGACTGAAAAGTTCCTTATGTAATCTTTTGAATGAGAGCCGTTTAGTATCTACTTTTTAACCTTTTGTTATGGTTCCTTTAGAGGGTTCTTCTTTAATTAAGCGGGTCAGACCCGCTCCAAACCACCACGGTAATTCACCGGAAACCAGACAGACCTGCTCCATACAGCTCACACTAATTATACAGTTTTTGAAATGTCATAATGAAGGCGTACAGTGGAGAGCTGAAGTACATATTCACGGGTTATGTAAAGGTTGATATTAGTGCTCTCGAAAAGTTGGTGATTTGCATGTAGTGCGAAAGGAAGTGACACTTATGTAGCGTATCATGTGACGTAAACGAACTCTGCTCTGTTCTTAGAAGATTCAGCACGTATGGATTTAATTATTTTGTATAACTTTTTATGTTCTTCTCTGGCTTCGTAAATGAGATTTAATGGGGGGTCACAGTTTCCTAAAGTATTTCAAATGTCTCCTCAAATTCCCCTGGAGAAATAAAAATAGACATTCAATAATTGGCATAAAGTAAGAGTACACTCAAATGTGTGTATATATATATACTGTATATTATTAAAATATGACTTTTTTAGTGTAATCTGACCTGTTTCATTTACGTATGACAGACAAATATTTGTGTAAAGTCATTCAAATGGATGAAAATTGTATATGCAATTCAAATACATAAATCTTAAATGTAGTCCTATTTTTTCCGGAGTATATGAGGAATCATATTTCCCTGTATTAAAACAGGCTAAAATGATGATATACAGACACAATGACGATAATGCAAATACAATAATGATTTATTACATAAGCAGTTATACCTTGCATAGTATTTGTTTTACTTTGTTTAAAAAAAATAAGTTATTGAATTCTAAAAAACTATTTGGAATCATCATTAAAGACTAATGATTATTTAAATTATTTAGCATAACACACACATACGTGCATTGCTATATATATTATCAATATGTATATGTTTCTTTAAATAAGCAATACAATAAATACTTATACATATTTATGATTTATTTGCGTTCTGTAATCTGTAATAAGATCTCATTCTCTTTACTGTAGCACCAAATCAATACCACCAAACATTCTTATATAATGTATTATTGTAATCATTCCCATAGTTTAGGTCTATTTTTTATTTCTACTTGCAGCTCAAATTGTTTGATGAAACAGACTTCAGCAAAACTCTATTTACTGCCGTTGCTGTCTAGAAGAAGCAATTGAGCTGTTCAAGAGATTTTTCTGACTGCGAGTCAAATCACGCCGGCGGTTTGCATACTGATGTTCCTGAGAGACGGAGGCCGTGATACCACGTGCCATGCTGGAAGTTTCTAGTGACACAACACAACCCTTCACCATGAATCACTGCTACATTATTCCTCTGACGACTCCAAGTCCACTCCACAGCCCTGTGTTCTTCTGCCCACTTCTTAGGGAACTAGCATTGAATCACTAACAGCTAACTCAGCCTGTTTTACAGACCAACAGCGAGGCTTTGATGAACATAGGCGGTATATAACGCTGACAGATTGTTAATTACGCTGGCGAGCTGCTGGATCTGGGCATGGCCGTGATTATAGATGCTGTTTTGGGCTAAAGGAACGGGAGAATTTTCATTAATAGTGAACAGAGTCATTAATACTTAAGCAATGCCATTAATAAAGCTGAAATATACACGCGCTGTGGTTTTATAGTTTTTTTGGCCATCGTAGACGAAATCAACCCCGTTCACAGTGCTGTTATTAATTAAGCTCGGCTTTGAAATCTACAGTTTGTTTACACTCACTTAGTTGAATGCATTAGCATTAATTAGTAATAATTAGCATATCAGCATGTAATAATTTGAAGTGGTGATGGAGTCATGTGACTTGTTGGCTGTTTCATGGATATTAAGTTCAAATATAGACTTAGATATCTCATGAAAACACGTCCTGAGCATATTTCACCTCAAAATCAAGTGAATGCAAAATTATATTTTATATATATGTTTATATATTATATTTTAGGATCATGCGATTTAAAGAGGATCCGTGTTTGGCTCTGTAAAACAGGCTAAAATGACGATTTCCATTAATGTAGTTAATGTTTAATTATTAAAATACATTAATTTAACTGTGTATATATATATATATATATATATATATATATATATATAAACCAATTAGAATCATCAAGACCTTAAAACTATAGATTTATTTATATATTTATTTAATTATATAATTAATATATAATTAATTTTATAAGACAAATCCATAATTTTCCCAGTTAAATATTAAACCAAATATTATTATACATATTATTCTTAAAGTATTTATGCTAATTTAAACAAAAATATTATAGCGTTAAATTATTATTGTACAACAAATGTATTTTATATTTAATATAAACATTAATATGTTTAATGTAATATTTTTTATATTTTTGTATTTTTCTTTAAATAAACTATATAATTTTAATATATTTTTTTTAAATCTCTATATTGTTTCATTGTCTTAATGCTCTATACAAATGAATTTCTTTCAAAAGGATTTTGAGATGAAGAGACTTTAATTTAATAAACGCATGATCATAAGCCGGTCATGATCTGTGAGATTCTCGTCTGTATCATTGACCGGTTCTCTTCTGATCTGAAGTCAGGTCGTAGTGTGTTTTCTGTATCGTCTCCAGCTCATGCTTTGCTTGTCTTCTGGTCTTTATCTCGGAGGGCAGGTGTGTATCTGACAAACACACTCATATACACACGGCTTTATTTATCACTCTGATGGGCAGCACAGATTTGGCAGCTAATCCCCAGAAACACCTTCAGCTTGGCGGGATAAATATCGATCCGTCCGCAGTATCTCTTTTCCACCGTGTGATGAATGGATCTCTTTTTGCACTCTGTTGGGTGTGAAGTGAAGTTAGTCAAGTCCATCTGTTTCCCCTGAAGAGTACAGTTAGCCAAAAAATGATGTGAACTGCAGATTTGTATCTGTTTTATATATATATATGAATTAGCTGTAAAGCACACACAATAATGTATTTGTTAATTAGTATGTATTCATTGCGTAGTATTTATTGTACATCCTTTTATTTAAATAAATTAATTTATAAAAAAATAAAAATAAAAATAATAATTGAAGCTTAGTGGCAATCATCATGAAGACTATTGATTATTTAAAGTTATTATTTTAAAATGTCTAGTTGTATTACTGTAATGACAATGATATATTTTGCATTACAGTAGGTAAATAATAATTAAAAGTAAAAAAAGTTTTCCCCTAAAGTAAACTTAAAATGTTATAATCATTATTTTAGTATTTTTCTTAATAGTAACCTGTATTTAAACTGCCTTTATGCTGATTTAGATGCAAAAAATTATATTATTAAAATATATTTGATTGATTTAGTAAACTTCATCTGCCTCCCCATAAGAGTGATGTCAGTCAGTATTTGTGAAAGTATTAACATGTATTATTATTATCTTTAATCAAAGCTTAATGGAAATCATAATGAAGATTAATAATTATTTACAAAAATATATTATTATAAAAACGTTTGGTTGTATTACAGTAATGAGAGAGAAAATGTAGGTACAAATTATCATAAAATAATGCAATAAAATGTATCTTCATCCATTTTTATTGTACTGCCTTTATGCAGATTTAAATATAAAAATTACAGTTTATTACATTAAAATTGATTTTAAATATATTTACTATATCGAATCAAGTCCATCTGGTTCCCGATGAGTAAAAATTGATGTGAGCAGCATATTTTAATATTTGTTTTGTGCATATCTCGCCGGTCATATATGAATTGGATTGATTTCAGCTTTAACTGATCTGGTTTCTCCCATGGCACTGATGTTGGTAAGATCTGGTTTGTGATCTGGTTTCTCCCATGGCACTGATGTTGGTAAGATCTGGTTTGTGATCTGGTTTCTCCATGGCACTGATGTTGGTAAGATCTGGTTTGTGATCTGGTTTCTCCCATGGCACTGATGTTGGTAAGATCTGGTTTGTGATTTGGTTTCTCCATGGCACTGATGTTGGTAAGATCTGGTTTGTGATTTGGTTTCTCCCATGGCACTGATGTTGGTAAGATCTGGTTTGTGATTTGGTTTCTCCATGGCACTGATGTTGGTAAGATCTGGTTTGTGATCTGGTTTCTCCCATGGCACTGATGTTGGTAAGATCTGGTTTGTGATTTGGTTTCTCCATGGCACTGATGTTGGTAAGATCTGGTTTGTGATTTGGTTTCTCCATGGCACTGATGTTGGTAAGATCTGGTTTGTGATCTGGTTTCTCCCATGGCACTGATGTTGGTAAGATCTGGTTTGTGATCTGGTTTCTCCCATGGCACTGATGTTGGTAAGATCTGGTTTGTGATCTGGTTTCTTCCATGGCACTGATGTTGGTAAGATCTGGTTTGTGATTTGGTTTCTCTCATGGCACTGATGTTGGTAAGATCTTGTTTGTGATTTGGTTTCTCCCATGGCACTGATGTTGGTAAGATCTGGTTTGTGATCTGGTTTCTCCCATGGCACTGATGTTGGTAAGATCTGGTTTGTGATCTGGTTTCTCCCATGGCACTGATGTTGGTAAGATCTGGTTTGTGATTTGGTTTCTCCCATGGCACTGATGTTGGTAAGATCTGGTTTGTGATCTGGTTTCTCCCATGGCACTGATGTTGGTAAGATCTGGTTTGTGATCTGGTTTCTCCCATGGCACTGATGTTGGTAAGATCTGGTTTGTGATCTGGTTTCTCCCATGGCACTGATGTTGGTAAGATCTGGTTTGTGATCTGGTTTCTCACATGGCACTGATGTTGGTAAGATCTGGTTTGTGATCTGGTTTCTCCCATGGCACTGATGTTGGTAAGATCTGGTTTGTGATCTGGTTTCTCCCATGGCACTGATGTTGGTAAGATCTGGTTTGTGATCTGGTTTCTCACATGGCACTGATGTTGGTAAGATCTGGTTTGTGATCTGGTTTCTCCCATGGCACTGATGTTGGTAAGATCTGGTTTGTGATCTGGTTTCTCCATGGCACTGATGTTGGTAAGATCTGGTTTGTGATCTGGTTTCTCCCATGGCACTGATGTTGGTAAGATCTGGTTTGTGATTTGGTTTCTCCCATGGCACTGATGTTGGTAAGATCTGGTTTGTGATTTGGTTTCTCCATGGCACTGATGTTGGTAAGATCTGGTTTGTGATTTGGTTTCTCCCATGGCACTGATGTTGGTAAGATCTGGTTTGTGATCTGGTTTCTCCCATGGCACTGATGTTGGTAAGATCTGGTTTGTGATCTGGTTTCTCCATGGCACTGATGTTGGTAAGATCTGGTTTGTGATCTGGTTTCTCCCATGGCACTGATGTTGGTAAGATCTGGTTTGTGATTTGGTTTCTCCATGGCACTGATGTTGGTAAGATCTGGTTTGTGATCTGGTTTCTCCATGGCACTGATGTTGGTAAGATCTGGTTTGTGATCTGGTTTCTCCCATGGCACTGATGTTGGTAAGATCTCTGTTGTGGTGGTAGCTGCTCATGAATCTGAATGGTTGGAGTCATTGGGCTGCCCGCTCTGCCGGCTTTATCTTCTGGAGCTCTGGCTTCCTCCTAGGGATTTGATCCTTCATCCATTTTCCATGCCCTCATTTTTTCAGTCCTTTGCTATTTATAGGAGCCTATTTAGAAATTCTTTAACTCCCACTTTTTGATTACCGCCTCGGCTTCCTATGAAGTCTTGTGTTTTTTAATGCATTATTGAAAAATCCTGATGCTGTTAAGACCGTTAAAGGCTGCAAGATTAAGTCTGAATTGGAACACGGGGTATTTTTTGGTCCTTATATGTCTTTTAAACACATTATGTGTAACACTGGCACTTGTATGCAATAACTGATGAAAATTTGCAATGCTACAGATTTAGCAACATTTTCAACGCCATGAATGTAGCTGCTTTCTAAACGATTCACCAGTCAAATTAAGGACATTTACTACCAATCACAAGTTTGATTCAAATACAGTAAACACTACAATATTGTGAAATAATATTTGTTTGATCATATTTTAAAAAGCTAATTATTTTTTTGACACAAAGCTGAATTTTCAGCATCATTACTCCAATCTTCAGTGTCACATGTATTACAAATAACAACAACTTCTGAATGGTATTGAACCTTTTTGCTGTTTAATAGTTTGTTAAATTGATAAAACTGTTGACATGTCATCCAGTAATGCATTGCACCGAGATCTATACACGATGACAGTTGAGTTGAGAAAAATATGATTATTAATATACTTTTAATTTATTCATTAATTTAATACTAGATGTATTAATAAAAATGCAATCTAATTAAAAACACAACATTTGAGTGTGTTTTTATCTTTGAATGTTTTAATTGTTTTTATTTCTGATGCTGTTAAGGTCTCTGATTCTGATAGATAATTTGATTTCATAGTATTTTTTTTTTACTTGCATCACAACATTTTATTGAAATAAAGATTTTTTTCTTTTTTTACTTTTTACAACAACAACAATTTTTTTTTGTATCATCACATGGAGTTTCTGTATGTGTAGTGCATTCCAAACCATTCACTTATGAGGTTCCATATCATGTTTAATGCTTCCTCAAAAGACAGCTGGCATCAGTGTGTTTTTAGTTGTATTCACTGTAGAATTTGCCTTTAAGGTTAATGTCGCCACCCTAATTGTGATCCTCTATGGCAGGGGTTTTCAAAGTCTGCATTCAGGGGTCCAAATCTGAATTTTCATCAGTGTCAAAGAAGAAATCAGGGCAGCCGATGGCCGATATTAGATGCTGATTCTTTGGGCTGATACGTTTGGCCGATTTTCTTTTTTCCCTTTATCTCCTAAAAGAGAGTTTGAGTAAATGTTTATTGCAGGCCACAATATGGCAATAGTAGTAGTAGTAGTAGTAGTAGCCTATTTCATAGTATAACAAAATACATGGCTCAAAACTGAAGCACCTTCTCAAAACAGTTCTGAAGCATGCTTTTTGTTTATGTTTGCAGACAGACACCAGCGTCTCCACAGACTTGCCTTGCACATTCATTGCTGTTGTAGTGGGAGATATAGCGGTTTCCCTGTAATTACAGCTGTAATCAAAGTAATGCGCTCAAACGCTACTTTATCAAGCATCTCAGGGAAAACTAAATGAAATTACATCGAAGCTTTTCAGAAGATGCTCGGTTATTTTCAAAAATACATTCATGTAAAAACACCTGCGCTTTTTAATTTTGAAACGTACAGTGCACAGGTTATTCAACCAAGAATAATCATTTTGGAAAACCTATTTGTGGCGGTCAGTTTTGATGTTGTGACGGGCGCCACAAATAAATCAATGAATGGGAAACACTGGACAATACTTTAACTCAAATGACCATAATCTAAGTGATAATAATAATAATAAAATACTCATATTTGCAGTGAAATGCCACCCGATTATCAAACATCAAACTCACTGGATGGAAAGGAAAAGATTCATCGCCAGCGCTTTCATTTCAGACCATCTCCAAACAGACATTTAAAAACCAAACAAATGATTTACAAGTCTAACATGCGTTTATCAAAGTAGGAAATATAATGAAATACGAAATGGAGGCAGTCCGGAGGCGGACCGGAGTCCGGACTTTGAGAAACACTGCTCTATGTTTTTGCGCTAGTTAATGCTGCTCAGCTTGTTAAAATAAATATAATCTGACAGTTGTTCATTCATAATACAGTACATCTCTCCTCTTAAATAACTTTAATGCATTTAGCTACTTTTCCAAAGCGACAATTTTACTGTAGTTGAACAACTTTATGAGAAACTTGATTGATGAAGAAGTTTTTAAAGCAGCTTCTCCAGCACATTGGCACGTTGTTTGGCACAGAGTACTGAATGACTCAAATGTGAAACGTTCATCTCTCTGGAATCGGCCGGCCATTAGGCCGCATTACTCCTTTTTTAATACATTAGTCGGGTTCAATCTCCCACTTTGCCTCATCCTGACCTGTTTTTAAGCACAGCTCGATGAGTAACTCTTAGGATTATACAAATATGGACACTTTGCTCAGTGTGGGAGAGCCAGTGAATCACAGATGTTATGGGGAAAAAGCCACAGAGGATTGATTACATCAGAGAGAAAAGCCTCTTTCTTTGATTCTGGTCACCCCCACAGACTCGACAAATCTTCTGCTTTTTTCCCAGCAGGGCAGCTTAAGAGAGAGAGCAAATTTTTCACAATGTACAGGTTTCAACATCACTCACTTTTTAATTTTGTTCGGCTGAAGCTTGAAGGAACCACCTTGGTGGAACTCACACTGGCATTAAAACCCTGTGAAATGTCAAACTCGGTGGGTGTTCAAGGGTTGAAACTATTCCCGATAAAAGCCAGGTGCACATTTTCTGTCCAAAACGCTCATGTTAAATCAACATGGTGCAACTTTCAGAATCCAAAAATCACAGCAAGCTTTTTATTTTATTTGCCAAGTTTACTTGCCAAGTAGCATGATTGATTGATCTCACTGGCAACTTCATTAGGTACTCCTGGCTAGTACCGGGTTGGACCCCCTTTTGCCTTCAGAACTGCCTTCTAATTATTCTGAGATCTGGTGACTGTGGAGGCCATTTGAGTAAAGTGAACTCATTGTCATGTTCAAGAAACCAGTCTGAGATGATTTGAGCTTTGTGACATGGTGCATTATCCTGCTGGAAGTACATCAGAAGATGGTACACTGTAGTCATAAAGGTATGGACATGGTCAGCAACAATACTCAGGGAGGCTGTGATGTTTAAACGATGCTCAATTGGTACTAAGAGACCCAAAGTGTGCCAAGAAAATATCCTCCGCACCATTACATCGCCACCACCAGCCTGAACCGTTGAGACAAGGAAGGACGGATCCATGCTTTCATGTTCTTTACACCAAATTCTGACTCTACATCTGAATGTCGCAGCAGAAATCTAGTCTCAGACCAGGCAACGTTTTTCAATCTTCTATTGTCCAATTTTGGTGAGTCTGTGTGAATTGTATCCTCCGTGTGCTGTTCTTATCTGACAGGAGCGGCACCCGGTGTGGTCTTCTGCTGCTGGAGCCCATCTTCTTCAGGGTTCGACGTGTTGTGTATTCAGAGATGGTATTCTGCATATCTTGGTTGTAACGAGTGGTTATTTGAGTTACTGTTGTCTTTCTATCATCTCTAACCAGTCTGTCCATTCTCCTCTGACCTCTGACATCAACAAGACATGTTCATCCACACAACTGCCGCTCACTGGATATTTTCTATTTTTCAGACCATTCTCTGTAAACCCTAGAGATGGTTGTTTGTGAAAATCCCAGAAGATCAGCAGTTTCTGAAATACTCAGACCAGTCCGTCTGCACCAACAACCATTCCACGTTCAAAGTCACTTAAATCCCCTTTCTTCCCCGTTCTGATGCTCGGTTTGAACTTCAGCAAGTCGTCTTCACCACATCTAGATGCCTAAATGCATTGAGTTGCTGTCATGTGATTGGCTGATTAGCAATTTGTGTTACCAAGCAATTGAACAGGTGTACCTAATAAAGTGGCCAGTGAGTGTGTATATATATATATATATATATATATATATATATATATATATATATATTATATAACTTGAAAATTGTTATTTAACCTTTATTTATTTAACCCTGAAGTTGTGGAAATCATTTAATATATAGCATTCATTCAATTTCATTCCATTTCATTTCATTCTCATCTGCAAAATTGATCTCTCATCTCCTACAGAAATGTTGCAGTCTTCTCTAAGAGGCTTTGAATGTGACTAATCCACATCAAACTTATTTTGTATTTCTTACCCAAAACCACCTAAAAGACCAATTTATAAAGGCGCCGAACAGATGTCCTGGCTCTGGGATGTCCAAATCCAATTACATAGGGTTGTGTAACTATTTTGCCTCTTTGACCATTTAAAACAACATTTCAAGCACAGGAAACAAGACAAGAAAATATGAATAGATTTAGCTTTTTCTCATATGAATCCTTCAGTGCTTCTGATTCACTCATGGCAAGAGAAAAACAATGGTTACAGCAACTGTAAGTAAGCAAAGGCCAATCCGTGCAAAAACAAATGCATTAGAAGTTTGCAATCATTTTCACAGAGGCAAACATATGACAGAAGAATGTGTAAAGTGCTTTAAAACCAACTATATACTCTTGAATGCAGTACTGAATATGAGGATGAGTGGATGTCTTCGTCTTTGATTTCTCCCAGAGGGCCAAGTGTTTGTCTCCAGCCCTGACCTGAAAGAGAGCATGTGTAAGGTTCCTCTTCACAGCTGAAGCACAACCTAGACTTGAACTCCATCTGAACATGCTTTTGAAGCTGATGTGGGTTTCCTGCCTGGCGAAGCGGGGCTTGGATCGCTTTAAAGGGCAACTTCCACCCCGAGCACTGGCTTCCCATTACACACCGTAGACCTCAGAAGCTCTTCCTTCCTTCCCAGAGTGAGACATCAGCAGTCGAATAGACTTTCAGATGAAACGGCAAGGGGATTGTGCATCTGCAAAAGCTGCAGTCATAATTCTAGGGTGAACTGTATGTTTTGTTTTTATGATCTTTGCATGATCTGCATGCAAATATGACAGAAAAGTGCTTATAAAAATTCAGCATGCAGTCCAATAGAAGACATGCTTATGAGACGTGCAAACAAAACAGTGTTGCCAAGTCTTCAGTTTTCCCACAGAATTGGACTACTTCTATACTGTTGCCATTACAAACTGTCAGTGCTGCTTTCAAATGGAATTACACTTTGACTTTCTGCTATAAAGCAACGTATAGAATGTCTAACTCAATATTTTAACAAATTGCTAAAGCTAAATAATCAATCAAAGCCTGATTAATTAGTCAAATAATTGAGAATGAGTTGATTAAATGTTCTTACAATCATCATATTAATAGATTATCAAAATAGTAGTCTGTTGCTGCCCTATGAGCAATAGCAACAGTCATGGTTGACTAAACCTCAAAAATGTGTTGACAATATGAGAAATACAATTATGCATGCATACTTTACTGAAAGCTCTCGTCTTCCCATGCATTTGAGGCCTGAGGAGATATTATGGGCATTTCTAAGTAATCTGGGATCATATTGTGTCTGAAGCACATGATTTACAGAGAAATCAATTTACAGATTGAGACATACAGGAAGAGGCAAAAAATAGCAGAGAGAGAGAGATACAGATGCTCTCTGGCAAACACTGTCAGATGTCCATTACGACTGCAGTGTAGGAGCGCTTACACGCCTAACCTTCAGCCTGTAGTTTTAACTAAGCCTATAAACATTACTTTAATTCATTATGCAATCTAAGGATGTCCAAGGTGCTTTTACAATGTTCCTATTATTGTAAATGTTGCCAAATTCCTCAGTATTTTAATAAGTAATCGTTCTGTACATTTGTTAGGGTGTTCTCAGTGGTTGCTATGCTGCTCGTTCCAGTTGCTAGGGTGTCTTGGGTGGTTGCTAGGGTATTGTATTTGTAGAATGTTTTTTATTGGTTACTAATAGTTCTAAGCAAGTTTGCAGGCATTGACTAAAACTAGAAAAAAAATTTAAATATTAAGCTGAAATAAAATGTAAATAACTGCAAAACGAATACAACTGAAATAATATAAAAAGTGTGCACTGAAAAAAAACGATATTGTAATATTAGTACAAATAGCGCAAATAACACAAATAAGTGTGTGTACAGTGTATATATGTGTATATATTATATATGTATATGTTTGTGTGTTTTCCTCAAAAGAGAGGAACAGTGAAAGTAAAGGTTCTGGAAATAAACATTCCTTTAAAGTTCTCTAAAAAAAAGATGTATGGATATCAAGTAAACCTAAGTTGCTCCAGTCCAGTAAGTGTTCATCTTGAAATATTATGGACAATATGAGAATTGTGTGTATGTTTACTGTCTGAAAATAAGTAGCAAAAAAGAGACATCAACCATAACTTGTAGAAAGTCAGATCAGTCAGATGTCAGAAGGCATGCAGTATATTCTGTGCAACAGGTTTTTCAGCAAAGTTTGATCATGTTGATCACATATGATCGAGCAGGCTTTATAGAGTCAATTATATCATGGATTTCACATGAGATGCATGTATTTGGTCCACAGCCTACGGTACTCTTAAATAATTCATGTATATCCGTGAGCACAGCACATATTCGTGATTGAATGTCAATGCATCGATCGGTGCGTAGTATAATCCCAAAAAGCTGTGTGTTTGACAGATCATCGCTCCATTTAAGGTCCCGTGCGGCCCGTGACGCAGTGACAGGAACATTTCCTCTTCTAGTCTGCAATTTGAAACCACACATGTAGTTCCTGGAAGCCAGCATGAATAAGTAAGCATTGTTGTGATGGGCCGATGTCAGCTGAAGTGACTGTCAGCGAGGGCGGGTTATTCTCAGAGGACGTCGTACGGCTGCCTCTCTCTCTCTCTCTCTCTCTCTCTCTCTCTCTCTCTCTCTCTCCTCTCCCTCTCCCTCTCCCTCTCCCTCTCCCTCTCTCTCTCTCCCTCTCCCTCTCCCTCTCCCTCTCCTCTCTCTCTCTCTCTCTCTCTCTCTCCTCTCCCTCTCCCTCTCCCTCTCCCTCTCCCTCTCCCTCTCCTCTCTCTCTCTCTCTCTCTCTCTCTCTCTCTCTCTCTCTCTCTCTCTCTCTCTCTCTCTCTCTCTCTCTCTCTCTCTCTCTCTCTCTCTCTCTCTCTCTCTCTCTCTCTCTCTCTCTCTCTCTCTCCCTCTCCCTCTCTCTCTCTCTCTCTCTCTCTCACGGCCGCCAGCGGCCTCCATCATCAGGGGAAAGGCTGCCACTCTGGGTAATTTCATCTTGACGGTGCAGATGACTGCTTGGAAATTCGGGTCATGCCGTTTTTTCCTCTTTTTTTTACTCATCCTGACTAGATGGACAGTCGTAAGAGGTGGCCAGACGTCCCCGGGAACTCTCCTGGAAAGGCTATATGAGATCCACGGCAATTTTATTTCATCTCTTTTCATTTATTTATTTCCTCGGCTGCCTTGCTTCGGTGTGTCAAGGATGCTGAGAAAACCGCACTGCCATAATTCAGTTTGTTCCGAGTCCCTCTTCAGTTGGATATTGAGTTTGCTCGGCCCAAATCCTCGCCGCTCACTTACTCTGGATGAAAAAGTACTGGTTATGATGGATTATTTCTTTTGCTGTTATTTATGTATACACATTATTTTGCACGAGGCATTCAGGGATGAATTTGCCAAACCGCTGTGCCTCTAAGTTGAGTTTTGTGCACAAACCAGCTGTATGTGCTGTAGTTTAGCACTGTAAGAAAAAAAAGGTTTTACATTAACTCATGAAATTAATTCAACTTCCGTTTTAATTTATACAAGATAAAAAGACAAGATTTAGAAACACAATTTATGTGGCTCTTAAAGTCTTAATTCCCCCTTTCACAAATTAAACGGTTAAAAGGTCTTAAATCAGAGCAGAAAGTCTTACATATAGCATGCAAAACATGTATGTCTTTGTTAGCATTTCTGGCTTGCATTTACATTTGCATACATTTTCCTTTGTAATTAAGTTCACTTCCTTAAATTTCTCGGGAAACAAGATTTATTATTTTATGTAAATTTGTGTCTAAATTAAATGTATCTTGATTTAAGAAACTTTAGAGATTTTATCTTTTTTTTTGCAGTGTGAGTTATAGTAAGTTAGGAGCCGAGCTTGTTTTTAATAAAATAAAGTACAGGAGATCTGTTGTATTGTATTTGCTAATACAACCCATTGTGTTTCCTAAACCTTTAGATATTTACATTTAGAGAACACACTGTATTGATATCGTGTTACAATTTTTTTTTAACTTTTATTTTCTACTTGGTCTAAAAATGTCTTAAAGTCCTGAAATGACTTGTACTGCCAGTTTTATTATATTTAAATACATTTAGTTTACATTTAATTTTAAAGTTGAATTAGATGGAAATCGTTTACACCTTATTCACAAAACACAGCATCATTAATTCAATATATCCAGACTAAAGTTGCTCATATTGTACATTTTGGAGTTAATTCGGACCTAATTGCTGAAAAGTCATCAGATATCATGTAGAGGTCGACCGATTGATCAATTGGTTTTTGGCATTTTTTAATTAATCGGCATCGGCCGATTCTGCTGCAAATTAGGCCGATTAATACACAGGCGCATGTGTAAGCAACACGTGAAGATGCCTCGTGTGGCAAGAAGATTGCCCTTCCACTGGCACAACTGATAGCCCTGTCTCCCTCTCTGCCTGCTAACTTTTTGAAGATAGTACTACCTGGTAACTCCCTAAGAAAACCGTAAGACTTAAGTTCTTATCCTTCGTTCTTAATCTAGCCTTGTATTTTATTGGTTAAAGTTGACGCTACTTTTGGAGAGAGAATGAGAATAACATTTGGAAAAAGAATGTGAGTAACTTTTTTAGAGCTGAAACGATTCCTCGAGTAACTGGAATACAAAAAACCATCGAGGCGAATTATGTGCCTCGAAGATGGCTTTTCGATGGAAAAGCAGAGTCCGCTCAAATAACGCGCCGACAAGAAAGGTCTATATAACATTAGTATACTTGTACCTGTTTGCAGTAGCGCTGCTGTGCTGTGACATGCTGTGGTACAGCTGTAAAATCTCCTTCACTGATCTGCTCCCTGCTATGATCTGCTCACATTCACTGATAATACAGCTTTGCCAGGGTTTTTATATTTTTATACATGTTCACTTAATTTTTCCTTACACCGAATCATCATTTCTATTCATTTCCCACTGATTTCGCAATCTGATGAGCATCAACACATCATATTTATCATATTTGCACTATCATATTTATGTATGAAATCAGTGGCGGCTGCTGGTCTTTCAAAGAGGGGAAGCTCTTGAAAGACCAGCATCATAAAAATAGTCCATTTATAGATAAATTCTGCTCTACGTTCCTTTTCAAGAAAATGCTCTAGCCTACTGAATGAACAAACGATCTAAAAAAGATATTAAACTCGGAGGAAATGTGTGAATCAGGTTAAACTGAAACAAGGAATGTGGTGTATAATTGTGTGAAATGTATGATGAAAATTGGCTAGCAATTTCGCCAAGCAAATACCAAGAAATAGGTTGCAGCAGTTTGTCTTTCGACTACACTTGCAAAATCCACGATGGGACTGAGCTCGAATAGCTTCAGCGACTTTTTATAGTATCGCTGTCAATCAAAAGGAGATGCAGTCTTTCGACAGACCCTCCAATCATCACGCAGAAGCCCGGAGTCCAGGTCTGACGACTCCTCCGTTCACCCCCAGAGACGCGGAGTGTCCGTGAGCGGGACATAATCACAGTATATATCCAATGACCGTCTAGTTTCGAAACACAAAAAAAAACTGTTTAAATCAGCCCCATTGAAGTCAATAGACGCTAGGCTTCAACAGGGAAATGCACTGTGACACTACGGGAATGAATGAGAAGGAAATCGAAGCTGATTCTGAACAAACTCATCTTGGAGATGAACGTGCTTTAACGCAGTTTTAGTCAATAAAATGTTAACACAATAGTACATATCTGACCATTAATTTTTTGACATTACAGGGGAAGCCGAGCTTCACTTGCAGTCTTAAAGAAATCCCCACTGGTCTGAATGGATGGCAGAGACGCGCGTTTCCTTTAGCACACACACACACACACACACACACTGAAGCGTGCGTGACGTCTCAATGAGGACATAAACACAGGAACAACATCTCCAGAACTGCTCTGATAGTCACTTCATGAGCGTTTCACCGTTTCATTTGAGTAAAACTATCCTCGTATCATATACACACAGAAATGTAAAGGTATTCACGGTAACCCGTCAAAATAAAAGTCCGGATTTTTTTGAAGACATTGCAGCAGAAATATTTGTTCAGCAGTATGTACATACTATTACTAATACAAAAATTATGAAAACTGTATTTGTTAGGGAATGATCACACAACATTTCTAACATGTTTTAATCTTAATAGTAAATTCCCTTTGTTTGCCAATTTTTTTTTTTTTTTTTTTACAATTTAAAGATAAATTAAATTAATAACGGTTTAATTTAAGCAATTTTATGTATCACTTCTCATTACTTGACTTAGATTTTATAAGATGAAAAAAAAAATTAAAAAAAATTTGGCCATACATATCGGACAAAAAAATCATCATCATACATCGGCCATGGGCTGCCCTGATTTCTACATTTCGACATCGGCCAGAGAAAAACCCTTGTCGGTCGACCTCTAATATGATGCTTTCTCCCCGTTTGGCTCTGTGAATTATGCTCGGCACTATTTTTTTTACCATGTTTGAGCCATTAGATGATTTGCATAATTCCTTTAGTGAATCACAACGCTATGAGTAGCCATAATTCATTATTATTGAATCCCACTTCAGCTTAGTGACGCAGTTAGCAGGTTCATATTATATTGCATCTTTCCAGAGTAATTTACCAATGATCTCATTAGTGTTCACAGTAAATTACTAGTCAAGTATATTAGTGACTGTCCAGTTCATTCACTGATATATATATAATAATAGGGACAGCTACACTTTTTCATATGTACAGCTTTAGAGACCATCATTTGTATCATTTATAGCATATTCAATTATTGTGTTGTTTTTCACTAATAAATGAATACATTAATTTATAATAAATGACATTAATTAAAGATGTGCCATGCTTTTAATCCACTTATATTTTATAATGAGTTTTGATGCTAATTAAATTGAGCCAAGAATGCAAATTCAGTCTAATCTTGACTTCATTTGTAAATAAATGAGCTAATAATTATCAGACAAAATGCATGCATCATACATTTTCTGCAATGGTGCTGTATGTTAGAATTGATTTGTTTTTATGTCTCTAAAATGAATTGTGTACAGTTAAATGTTTAGGTTTTAGATAGATGCTGTTTAAATATTAATATTGTGTATATCAGAACTACCTACTATAAAACTACAATCAAGAATCTTGAAGAAAATGATTTGATAAAATATGAATTCATTTATAAAGATTTACACGTCTCTAAAGTTGAAGTGCTTAGGGTTTGAATGCTGTTCAAATGTTAAATATTCTACATTTCAAAAGCACCTTCTATAAAAAATGTGCTCAACATAAAGAAATCATGGAATAAAATGCACTGATTTCATGAGAATTTAACTGATTTTTAAAGTCTTGCACGTCTCTAAAGTCAAAGTTTTTTAATTGTTTATGCTGTTTAAAAGTTGATGTTGTATTTATTAAAACTAAATACTATGAAAATACCATCCACATCAAGAAATGATAAAGCCAAAGGATTAATTACTTTGAAAAGATTAGCACAACAGTGATTTTTTTATGCTTTAGATGCTGTTTAAATGTTTATGTTGTAACAAATGATCCACATGCACAAGAAATCATGAAGAAAATCAATATGTTTGCTACATACAGTACAAAGATGTTATGTTTATTGATGCAGGAATGAATCTGAGCTGCTGATTCAATAGTAAGCCGACGCACCGCATGCAGTCAAAGCAGCTGGAGCTTTAGTGCTTCAAAAGACCATCTCTGTTAGAACGAGCCGCCCATGTTTTTCTGCTTTACAAGGCCAGGCAGAATATTTCTCCGCTTTTCAGTGATTTGTGAAATACATCGGAGAGTATTCTGTGCTGTCAGGATAGGAACTAATTATATAGGGCTTCCAGAAACCGTTCCTCAAGCCTCATTAGGTCTGCTAGCGCGCGCCAGAAAGCCACGGTACTGCTATATCACAGCGACGTAATTGTATTTCATTCACTTCTTAGAGTTTGCTTAGTTAAATGAAGCGTTAGAATACAGTCATTTAAGAGAAACCAAACTAATGTAGCTGCGACGTTCTGCGCAAAGCCAGCGGAAGTGCATTAAAACTTCAGCGGCCCTCACGAACCCGAAGGAAGGAGCACTCGCCTGGAAAGATGCATCTCTGATAGTGTAGCCAGGAATCATGGCCAGAAATCCCAAGGTTGCGAGATGCAATTATTATTATATATATATATTATTTTTTTGTGTTTAAAAGCACTTGAGAATGCATCAGAGATCTTAAAATCTAATTGAATTCATCCTTCTTCATGAGCACATTGGAGGCATGTGTTCCTAAGCTCGTGACAAGACCGCGTTTATTTATTTATTTATTTCCACTCCAGTTATGTTTCAAACCACGACGGGGGCAAGTCTGCACAGGATTTAATATCCGAGATGTTTATCAGCGTTTGGCAGTTGAGCTAACATGAAGTCTGCGCTCAATTTAACATGCTCTCGTTTCCCCTCGCTCAGGGCGTTCGTTCGTGTGCATCTCTGTATCAAACCCTTACAAGGAATTGGCATTTCTTTAAATATCTTGGGATCGTTTATGGTCAGGCATGCACAATAATCCACCGGGTGTTTAGTTCTTGGGAACTGGATGTATATGTTGTTTTTAAGTTGCTCATGTCCAGATAGATGTAGTTAAGAGCTATATTTAGTCTCCTGTCTGACTCTGTCTGGAACAGGAATCACGTCATTCAATCTGTGATTATCAGTCATACAAATTAAAAGATTGAATGCAAGAAGTAAAAGTAGTATAAATAAATACTATTACATTTGTTTATTTATTTATTGCGCATACATTGCCCACCGTTTTGAGTAAGCAAATACACAACATTATAAAAATAACTAAAATAATAAAGGGTTGTAGTTGTGTAGCAAAGCATGACTTTTTTACATTGCTTATAACAATATTTCCATGCAATATTGGAGTTAGAAAGTATCAGAATTTTTTAAGTAAATAAAAAAATGCATATCTTTACACATTTTCTAACTTTTTCACCATGCCATTCATATTTTCTGTATACAATATGTTGTATCACTTTTATTTATGTCAGACTAACTCTAACTGCTTCATTTTTTTATTATTAGATGCTAATTAAAAATCTTTGCCAAAATGCTGTTGTAATTAAACGTCAGGAGAATGAGGCATAAGAACAGCTTAACAGTCCATCAAATGCAAATCTTGTGTAACTTTTTTATTTGGCTCAAGTATATCATTTTCAAAAGCACACAATCACTGTTTTGTGCACTGTTGTTTTAGCACAGCTTTATGGATGTTTGGAGGTTTTCAGAGTTAATGTTATGGTTGTAAGTGCTCTCAAGACATTCACTGTTCTCGACTTGCACTCGTGATGCAGCAGACTGACGTTTCCAGGAATATCACATTCTGTTCACCACAGGAATAATTGCATGCTGAATATCAATGCAACAGCAATCAGGAAAATGTTTCCTAGCTGTGAGAACATAAACACCCTCTTGCCTTTCAGAAGTATAGTAATCCAAATATCATTTCAAAAAGACTTTGTGAATGAACTTTGATAACCGTGTTCCTGTTCAAATCCTACGTCTTCATATGTGAAAGATCCTGCCGGTGTATTGATAATGATATTTCAGTGTCGTTCAGAAAGCACAGCAGAATATCTGTGAATAGTAATGAGATCAAGTTGAGCATCTGTATTTAGGAAGTAAGGCTGGGTTTGATGGATCTTACTGTAAAACCCAAACCTGAAGAGTACAGACTGGAGTTCCTGTGGTGAGGTGAAGACAAAGCCGCTTATCCCGTGACTCAGGCCTGCTGGGAGCTAATGGGACGTGAAGCCGCTTTCCACCTCGGTGTTCAGAGGAGTCAAAGTGAAGTCAAGTTTATAATCTTTACAAAGTTGAGTCAACACAGGCTTTATCCATCCTTATTGTAGTGTGTGCATGTGTGCGTGTGTGTGTGCGTGTGCGTGCGTGCGTCTGTGTGTGTGCGTGTGCGCATGCGTGCGTGTGTGTGCGTGTGTGTGTGTGTGTGCATGTGTGTGTGTGCGTGGGTGTGCGTGGGTGTGTGTGCGTGTGTGTGTGTGTGTGTGTGTGTGTGTGTGTGTGTGTGCGTGCGTGTGCGCGTGTGTGTTCTTGTGTGTGTGTGTGTGTGTGTGTGAAACTGGAAGACAAACAGATGTTTGAGATTATGTCGGTGTTTGAGTGTCTATACGGAAGTACAAGTATTACACAGACATCACACTTGATCTTTCATTAAAGCAGCCTGTTTGTCGTGTTTTTTTTTTGTTTGTTTGTTTTGTTTATTTAACACATCCTGTAAAATTTAAAAAATAAGAAATACTAAAATAAAATAAAACTTAATTTATTTAATTTAATTTTATTCACATAAATTACGCCCCCCCCCCCATTTTTTTTATTATAAATAAATAATAAAAAAACAATAGTAATAGTAGTAGTAGTTAATCAAATTTACATTTATACAATTATAGAAAATATTAAAAAGTTATGGTAGTTTGATGGGAAATAAAATAAAATCTTAGTTATTTTGTTTTGTTTCGGTGCTGCTAGTGTCATTCATTCGTTCATAAATAAATAAATAAATAAATAAGAAAAAAACAAATAAAATAAGTAAAATAAATAAAATAGTACAAATAATTGATTTATTTAATTCACAAATTATACCCACCCACCCAAAAAAAGAAAACAACAATAATAATAGTAGTAAATACAATTTAAATGTATACAATTATACAAATCATTAAAAAGTTATGGTATTTTGATTGTACCGTAAAATCTTAATTATTTAGTTTTGTTTCAGTGCTGCTAGTACACGGAAGTATCATTCATTTATTCATAAATACATAATAACAAAACAAATATGATATATTTAAAAAATTTAATAATATATATATATTTTTTAATGTATTTATTTATTTGTTTGTTTGTTTATTAATTTATTTAGTAAAGCATAACACAACCTTACTTGTTTAATAATTTCTAACTTTTCATCCGTCTATTCATATTTAGCATATGTTCTTATGGTATTGTACTTCAGCTCATTGTCATTTTTACTATACTCTCCATTGTATTCTTTTTATGTAATTAAATTAAATTTAAAAATGATTGAATAAATAAAGAAGTAAATATTGTCACTGCGCACTGCAGAATGTCACGAGACACATATGATACGTTACGTGTAGCAGAGAAGCGTGACGTTTGTGATGTATGGGAGATTGGCTGCAGTAACATGGGCTTTGGCCCGTCAGGCTGCCTCAGAATGATGATGTAGTGTTTACAATTTGCCTTTTGCGCAGCCTCCTCAACTGATGTTTTGGGTGGTATCAGCACCCTTAAACTGTTATCCAAGCATTGTCTGGAGAGAAGATGAATGAGGTCATTTGCTTGCTAACCTCAGTTCGTTTTCTGTGGGAATGCTTTTTCTATTGTCGTTATTCCCCGGGGTTTTGTGCTTCATATGTGTGTTTGAGACTGTGTGTGTGTGTGTGTGTGTGTGTGTGTGTGTGTTTGAACTTGATAAACTAGGTGAGAAGGCATTACACTTGACATCGAGTTTGGCGACCGTATAAACAGCTACTCATTTGACTGGCCGTGTGTTTTGACCTCGGCGTTCTCGCTTTGACTCTGTATGGTCATGTGTTTCTTCTGCGTCAAGTTACTGTAGAAATTCAGTCCTTACATCAGTGTTTCTCCAGCGGAGGGTCATGCGCCAGTGATACGCTGCAGGTCTGTTCTGATTGGGTCACGGACAGCAAGGAAAACATCCAGCTTTTCACAGCTACTAAAGGCCTTGAGAGTCGCAGATGAGAAACGGTTGAGCTTTCGGCTCTAGCAGACTGTCTAGGGAGAAAATCTGTAGGGAGAACTTTATAGCTATTTAGGCTTCATTTCAATGGACGATATGGATGATCATGTGACACTGAAGACTGGAGTAATGATGCTGGAAATTCACAGCAATCAATTACATTTCACTATAGTAAAATACACATTATTGCTGTTTTTGTTGAAGTTTTTTAAACAAATAAACCCAGCCTTGGTGAGCAGGAGAGAATAAAAATTATAATTATTCCAGATTTTTACTGGATATATGCGAGACAAATACTTATTAGAAAAACATCTGTTTAATAAAAGTTTATATTAATATATAATTGATAAATGGCACAATATTTGATCACAATATTTTTATATATAATTTGATATTATATTTGTTTAAATTATTAGAATATTTATACAGTATTTAATTGATTATGAAATATGCAAATAAATTTGTTGCATTTTAATTGTTGTGATTTAGTTAAGACATATATAAATGACAGACGTTTTCAAATAGTTTTTTTTGTCATATAATTAAGTCCAATATTCAATATAATACAAATATATTAATGTAAAAAAAAAAAAAAAAAAACGTTGCTAAAATTCTAGTAGTCAATATTATGGTCAACTTTAACAGTAATTTTAACTTATTTTCATATATTTTTTTATATTTTCAATATAAGATTTTTAATAATTATATCATTTTATATATAAAATACAATTATCTCTCTCATATATATATATATGTGTTTGTTACAGATGTGTAAAAGGCCCAGATGATAAGTATTTGAAGTTTCAGCTCAAGCAAACTTGAGCAAAAGTGTGTAGGAAGAAGAAGCAGAGCATCTGAGCACGTTTACAAAACGTTCTCCCGTCATTTTGTCACTTTCACCGAATGATGAGCAATTTAGACTTCGAGCTAATCAAAGGAGCGGGTGAGAATGACAGCCAGCGGCTAACTGAAGCAGACGTTGGAAAGAAAGGCCCGCTGGAGCTTCTGTGCATGACCGCTCTGTGTCTGCAGCATCACCACTGTCCGCTGGATCTCACTGGACCGGGGGAAAACACAGCCTCGTAAACACCTGACAGGAATTATATCAGAGATGAAATTACAACAGCGGCCTTGTGACTTTTTATGACATGGGTTGTTCTTGGCGCCATAATCATTTTGCTGGAGTGATTTAAGAAACAGAAGCCTGTTGAGCTTGATGCGGATGTGAGCTCTGAATCATTGATCGTGTCGTGTCCAAAATGTGTTTATAAATTATAAAAAATGATAAACAAAATGATACTGACCCCAGGCTTTTGAATGGTATAGTGTATAATCTTACAAAAGCTTTTATTTCAGATAAATGCTGATCTTTGAATCTTTCTATTCATTAAATAATCCTGAAAAAAATACTTAAATGTTAGTAAATATTGATAATAATAATAATAATAAATGTTTTTTTGAGCAGCAAATCAGCTTATTAGAATGATTTCCGAAGGATCATGTGACCTGAGTAATGATGCTAAAAATTCAGCTTTAAAATCACAGGAAAAATTACATTTTAAAATATATTCAAATAGAAAACAGTTATTTTAAATAGTAAACATATTTCCAAATTGTACTGTCGTTTTCTGTACTTCGGATCAAATAAATGCAGGCTTGGTGAGCAGAAGAGACTTCTTTAATAAACATTAAAAATCGTTCTGTTCTAACGCATTTGACCGGTAGTGTATATTGAAATCAACGACACAATTGTTATTTGCTTTCTTATTGCATGTTCCTGGGTCTTTAATGAATTATCAGTATATTAGAATGATTTCTGAAGATCATGTGACACTGAAGCCTGGAGTAATGATGATGAAAATTCAGCTTTTATCACAGGAATATATGACATTTTACTATATATTCACACAGAAAACAGATATTTTAAACTGTAAAAATATTTCACATTATTGCTGTTTTTGCAGCATTTTTTAACAAATAAATTCAGCCTTGGTGAGCAGAAAATACTTCAGTCAGATTTGCGAGTAATTATGAATATATCAATTCTATATTTGTATTATATTTCATAAAGACTGTCAGCGTAGCATATGCGAATAGCATGTTAAAGTACATTATAAATAATGAATTTCTTTCCCACATAATGCTAATGTAATTGCATAGCAAAGATCACGTCGTCAAACAAACCCTTGAGGAAGTGTTCTAAATACAAGCTTGACCCCTCACGACCCCGTCTCATTTGCCTTTATTAATGCCAGCCTACGCTTTGCTTTCACACGTTCCAGCCCCTAAGAGTCAAAGGCAATTTCAGCTCATTAAAACTCCCCCAAATTCATTAGCGGCGAGCAGCGAACAGCAACCCCAAGGGGACGAATCGCCAGCGTCCAGTTAGCACGGTAATTCTGGAACGCACTTAATTCATCAACCCCAACACAAGTCCTACATTAAAGCATGAAAGTAGAGGGCTTTTTCTTCATCAACTAATTACAGTCCAAACAGTGTGTGGAAAGAGAACATGGACTGAGGTCTTTCTTAACTTTAAGGCAAACCAGATGACATGATTATGGAGTTTTCAAAGGCAGAAAGTTAAAGCTGGAGGTTTTCATCAGGCCTGTGGGAAACTACTCTGTGCTACAGTTAAATGATATTACAATGTGTTGCCCTTTAAGGAATTGAACTTTCAAATATTTCCTTTAAATATTTTTTGATAGATATTCTCAAGTGATATTGTGAAGTTCATAATTACTTTTCCTTTATCTACCTCGTTTGTAAAAAATATATATATATCATTTGTTTCATGTGATGATATCACTTCCTGTTTAGTCACTTCCTGTTAGTGCTCCCGGTTCTGCATGAAAACAATGACAGACATAGTGAGCTCTCTCTGATAATCCATTGCATCCACTAAAAAGCATCATAGAGGCAATGCTGTAAGTTCATCGACATGACATTAGACATGTAAAAGATCATATATTAGTGATGATTTTGTTAAAAATATGATGTTTGATAAGTTGCTAAAAACAGTTGTTTACCATTGTGTACGAGCTTTCAGTGATGCTAATGGTCATTTTAATCGCTACTACAAGGAAAACAGTAGTTTGTTTATGTTATAGTCATTAATAATGCAATGTTAGTCAAATCATGGACACTAAATATTGCTGTATTGTTTTATTACAGTTTTCACCTCAAATGTTAATGAGGAAGAGTGACAGTAAATGATCAACCTTACTACGACTCTGTCTTCATTGGCTACGGTTTAACTTGGTGTTTAGTCAGATTTTCAACACACTGCACGAGAACACTACATACAATAAAAAATGCACTTCTGTAAAAGGACAGGTAAACCTGTAATACAGTATATATAAACTACATTAGTCTGTAATGTAAAAAGCTTTTTTATAGTGTAACTGCTTCGATGAACATTTCCTAAGCAGAAAAAACCTTTGGGATGTCTTTTTAAACATCTCTTCTGCTCACCAAGGATGAATTCATTTGATTAAGAATACTGAAAAAAACAGTACTATTACAAAATATTATTACTATTTAAAATAACTGTTTTCCAATGTAATATAAAATTATGATTTATATTGCACATACATTTGTTAGGGGTTGGAGTGGTTTTTGAAAATAATCTCTTCTGCTCACCAAGGCTGCATTTATTTCATGTTTATTTTTTGATTAAAAAATGCTGTAAATATATGAAATATTATTAAAGTTGTTAAAAATCTGATTTTGTCATGAATATATTTTACAATGTCATTTATTTCTGTGATGCGCAGCTGTATTTTCAGCATCATCATTACTCCAGTCTTCAGTGTCACATGATCTTCAGAAATCATAATAATATGCTGATTTACTGCTTAAGAAATATTTCTGATTATTATTATTGTTGAAAACAGTTGTGTTGCCAAATATTTGTGTGATGCATGATGAATTTAATTTGTCCAGATTGATGGATAGAAAGTTAAAAAGAACAGCATAAATATAAATATTTAGTAAGACTATAATTGTTTTACTGTCACTTTTGATTAAATTAATTTGTATATTCTCAATACATGCTTTTTAATTTTTATTTTACTTGACTTTATTTAATTGTATCCCCCCAAAATATTACATGCATTACAGGACTAAATCACACATTACAATAATATATACAAATAATAATAATAATAATATAATAACGGTAACTATTTTAAATGTATAAATGTCTTCACTGTTACTTTTGATCAATTCGATTTTTTATTGCTTATTAAAAGTATTAAAATACAAGTTAAATAAAGTATTTATTAGTTTTTCTTAAAAACGAAAAAACTATATGATGATGTGAGATGTCATTCATGTCTTTAGCACAAGCTGTGATTCAGTGATTTCTGTTTGTTTCTGTGCATTTCACACTCGAGTGTTACGCTGTCAGATGAATTACGAGCACTGCATTAATTCATCATCTGTTAAAGAGCGAGCGGCGGTATATACAGTCACTCTGGCACTCAAGCCGAATGCTCTGCAGAGACATGCGAGGGATGTACTGTGCACTATTGCTTTTTATTTCACTGCCTTCTGGCTGTATGTGATCCTGCGGCTCTCCTGCAGTCACAGCTTCTCTATCAAGCTCATTAGCATCCGCTAACAAACACACACAACTCAAAGCAGCTTTTGTCATTGCTCAAGTTATTTTAGCTTACGTATTTAGTGTTAAACTTCATGTGTCTGAAGAAGTCCTGCAGATCTACTGACCAAAACCTGTGCAAGCTTCCTTCTGTCATATCTGTCATATCTTATTCAGATTTGCAATTGTGTGAGAGAGAGAGAGAGAGAGAGAGAGAGAGAGAGAGAGAGAGAGAGAGAAAAATAGAGAGAGAGAGAGAGAGAGAGAGAGAGAGAGAGAGAGAGAGAGAGAGAGAGGGAGGGAGGGAGGGAGGGAGGGAGGGAGGGAGGGAGGGAGGGAGGGAGGGAGGGAGGGAGGGAGGGAGGGAGGGAGGGAGGGAGGGAGGGAGGGAGGGAGGGAGGGAGGGAGGGAGGGAGGGAGGGAGGGAGGGAGGGAGGGAGGGAGGGAGGGAGGGAGGGAGGGAGGGAGGGAGGGAGAGAGGGAGGGAGAGGGAGGGAGAGGGAGGGAGGGAGGGGAGGGAGGGAGGAGATAGGGAGGGAGGGAGATAGGGAGGGAGGGAGGGAGATAGGGAGGGAGGGAGATAGGGAGGGAGGGAGGGAGGGAGGGAGATAGGGAGGGAGGGAGGGAGGGAGGGAGGGAGGGAGGGAGATAGGGAGGGAGGGAGGGAGGGAGGGAGGGAGGGAGAGAGGGAGGGAGGGAGGGAGGGAGGGAGGGAGGGAGGGAGGGAGGGAGAGAGAGAGGGAGGGAGAGAGAGGGAGGGAGAGGGAGAGGGAGGGAGAGGGAGAGGGAGGGAGAGGGAGGGAGAGGGAGAGGGAGGGAGAGGGAGAGGGAGGGAGAGGGAGGGAGAGGGAGAGAGAGAGAGAGATGAGAGTGAGAGAGAGAGAGAGAGGGAGAGAGAGAGTTTGGAAAAGTTCAAAATTGTGAGAAATAAAATTGCAAGAAAAAAAACTCTGAATCTTGAGAAGTCACAATACAAATGTATTTTTTCATTTTCAATAAGTGTGCTTGTTGAATGACATATTTCATTTAATTTCATATATTTTCTAATTTACCCTAAAATTTTAATGGCGAGGAATTATCATGGTTTACACAAAAATATTACATTTGTTAAAGAAATAAATAACATTGTATGACTTAGTCAAATAGAAGAGTTATTTTGTAAGTGTAAGCCGTTTGTAACATTTAGGTTTTTACTGTCACTTTTGATTATTTTAATCCATCATTTCTAAATAAAATTAATGAAAATAAAAAAAATAATGTATTTTCTTTCTTTCTTTCTTTCTTTCTTTCTTTCTTTCTTTCTTTCTTTCTTTCTTTCTTTCTAAAAATGATACAATTACCTTTTTATTTATGTATTTACAGGGCTCTAGACTAACTTTTTGCACTGGGTGCACTGGTGCGCCTAACTTTTTTTCTTAGGTGCACCGGCACAAAAGTTAGGTGCACCCAAATTTTCATATAGGCAATATTGACTAGTAAAACGACTAACTAACAATGCGGTCAACATAACGTTCTTTATTTGAAGCACAATTCTACAAGAAAGGTAACTTACTGAAAAAAGTGATGGTGCTTAAAGTGCTTCACTGAGCTAATATTTAAACTTAAAAAAAATCTCAAGATAAATGAAATAAAAAGAACATCTAAATTAAGTGTTTTAAGGGCTTCAAACTGAACATCTCATGGCTCAATGTATTATGGACTATCCTCTATTGCAGTCACATGCCTCTCGGATGGCCAACTCCTGTAGTTTGTCCTTCTTGATCTTTGTCCTTGGCTAAACCAGCTGCCACACTCTCTCTAGCATCAACATCTTCCAGACTTGCCCCCTCTACACAGTTTCTGATCAGATCTTCCACTGTGTCTGAACGAAGGGATGCTCTAGTGCAGTGCTTCTCAAACCCTCCCATTAAACCTATTAAAAAATCCTTCAAAATATACCACAGACAACATTCTTCTAATATTGTTATGACTTTTCTGACTTCGAGAACCATTGTAGGGCTCCAGACTAGCATTTAAGGACACCAGCACCAGTGCCTTTAAGTTCTACAGAAGGTGGCACCAGCACCTGACAGTAAAGCACTCACCCTAATCACACGTGTACATCTTGTACACACATGTACAAGACGTCTTACAGATATACTTGTGCTGTCTGGGTAGTTGAGATGCAGTTCAAAATTAACTTTTATCAATGTAATTCATAATGTCTAAATATAATTTAATAAATACAATATATATATATATATATATATATTAGGGAGTGCAAATGGCTGATAAGCCTATAAGTACTTCTCTGCAGCCATCTAATAGTGGTAATTTAATGTATTTTTTATTTTTAAATAAGTGGTTGCTTTCCTACATTATGAAACGTTTAGTTTTATAAATGGGAAAACCTATGAAGGATGAACAAATAATGTCATCACATTAAAAATAACTTTAAAATTCGGTAATACTTAAAGTTTGAAGTGCTGGGAAAAGTTGTGTGAAGCATTTAAAAACACTTTAAGACATTCGACCATTTCTGTCACAAGTTGTTCCTGTAACGTTAGTTATATTAAATTAATGGTGAATGGTGGAGATTTGTGTTTATTGAATAACGTTTCTCCTGTTTTCCACATCAGTGGAGTTTGTTCTAATATCTGTAGCTTTAACATAATTCTGTGGCGAATTTGAATGCTTCTCACAAGATTTGACAGAAATGTTATTGATTCCGCGGTGAATTCGACTACTTCACTGTATCTCCCAGCGCTGTGTATAACGGTGTCGCGTGATCGAGAGCAGCCCGCGGCGCCGGTCCGAGCAGATAAACGGTCTGTAGCCCAAACGAGTAGCGCGGATTTGTTCCGCTTTCGGTTCGTTTGTCCAATGTAGCTCTTGTAAATCGTGCATGAAGAGAACGCAAAGCTGTTCATTCCATTTTTTGAACTGAGAAACAACCTTTCTTTGACTGAATGCGCATTGCGATGACGTCACAAGACGCGTCTAAGAGCAAAATCTGCAGCAATTTGGAAAATAGCGGAGTTTGCATGATTTTGCGATAAATTCAGCGATCGCAGAATCCTGGAGGGACAGTCAGACACTCACTGAACAGATCAGATTCAGAGAAAGAGCTGCGTGCATCTCTACTACCCACCTCTCTCTCTGACTGCAGCAGCACACGCATCTTCAAACGCACACACACACATACAGGAATATCTGGACCACGGCCAATCAGAGGGGGGGTCCGCCCTTCACTATCTCTGATTGGTTTAGACCACGATATAAGCCTAACGGGGGTGTCTTTTGTTGAACCAGAGTTTCTGAGTCGCGGATAATTTTTTTTTCTTTTCTCGAATGGCTGGACGCACCAGTGCGCCCTGGGATTTTTGTTAGATGAAGTCAAAAACGCTTTTTTCACATTTCTAGCCACCACTAAACCACTTTCTCCCACCCACTCACATCCACATTATTATTTTTTTTGTGTGAATGTCAAGTTCACTCAGCCCTCAATATCGAATAGTAATTTTAAATCATTTTCAAAAGAATGTCAACTTGATTAGCAGCATATTCGTATGCTGTCTTTCACCCAAATACATTTAATGTGTCCTTATATCTGCCTGAGGGATGTAATAAGTTTCCGTTGAGGCCCTTTAGGACGTTTCTTTGAATCTTGCAGTAACATCAGCGCAATATTATTTTTCATTTAGCTGGGTTCCAGGCTCTTCGTCACATAGTAAAGTGACAATAACATGGACATTCGGGTATCAGTTTTTCTCTAATGTAAATCCGTCTCGGACACCTTTTCGGAAACACGCTGTAGGATTAGAGCCTCCTCCACAAATATGATTACGGAGCTGACTTTCTGCAGGGAATTGACTGCATTTAATACAAACGTGCTGCGCATTGACGTGACCTATCAGAGTTTGCCCGAAGGAGTTGATCCAACAACAGCACTAGATCCTGGTCAATATCTGCTCCATTCAGAGGCGAGAGGATAAAGCCATGGATTAGTCCAGCCGTGTGGCTTCTACAGTCTGACTGACATTTCTATTACGGGGGCTGATTAGTTCTGGATTTATATAATTCTATTTATGTGTACAAATGAACCTGTGGAAATCCCATTGTCAATTCAGCAGAAGATTGTCTGTCTTTAAACATCAGCTGTGAAGATGAAGAGATCTGTGAGTACATATCTGATGAGTTTGTGTTTTTTTATGTGACTGCACGCTAGTTTAGCCATCTGGTTCACACGGCAGCTTGTTCTGGCAAATATCTGTTTAGTTAGATGGGAAGAGGTCATCTACACGATGATTCAAATGCCTTTTGAGGGTCTGGAGTCAAGTCCATTTGATTTCCCAGTAATTCAGCTTGGTTTCAGATACATCAGAGGATATTGTTGAACAAAGTTACACTTTTCTCAACTATAGGCTGCATATTGAACTGTCACTATTGTTACCTTTTGCATTGTTTCCTTATCGATATCAATAGATTGATACACTAAAAAATGCTGGGTTAAATACAACCCTGTGCTGGGTAAAATATGGATGAACCCAGTGATTAGGTTGTTTAGACCCAGCAGTTGGGTTACTGCCCAGAAGGCTGGGTTAAACATTTAACCCAACAGTTGGTTAAAAACAACCCAGCATGTGTTCTGTCCAGCATTCACCCAGCACTGGGTTGTATTTAACCCAGCATGTGTTCTGTCCAGCATTTACCCAGCACTGGATTGTATTTAACCCAGCATGTGTTCTGTCCAGCATTTACCCAGCACTGGGTTGTATTTAACCCAGCATGTGTTGTGTCCAGCATTTACCCAGCACTGGGTTGTATTTAACCCAGCATGTGTTCTGTCCAGCATTTACCCAGCACTGGGTTGTATTTAACCCAGCATGTGTTCTGTCCAGCATTTACCCAGCACTGGGTTGTATTTAACCCAGCATGTGTTGTGTCCAGCATTTACCCAGCACTGGGTTGTATTTAACCCAGCATGTGTTCTGTCCAGCATTTACCCAGCACTGGGTTGTATTTAACCCAGCATGTGTTCTGTCCAATATTTACCCAGCACTGGGTTGTATTTAACCCAGCATGTGTTCTGTCCAGCATTTACCCAGCACTGGGTTGTATTTAACCCAGCATGTGTTCTGTCCAATATTTACCCAGCACTTGGTTGTATTTAACCCAGCATGTGTTCTGTCCAGTATTTACCCAGCACTGGGTTGTATTTAACACAGCATGTGTTCTGTCCAATATTTACCCAGCACTGGGTTGTATTTAACCCAGCATGTGTTCTGTCCAGCATTTACCCAGCATGTGTTCTGTCCAACATTTACCCAGCACTGGGTTGTATTGTAGTTTGTAAGCTCCCTCAGTCAGTCTATCTATCTATCTATCTGTCTGTTTGTCTGTGTCTTTACTTTACATTTTATACTTTTGTCACGAGAGATGAGGTCGAGGACTCAAATGCAGAGGAAATCAGGGTTTTAATAATAAAATGAAACAAAAGAACATAAACCACCCCGAAGGGGAAAAACAAGCAGGCAGGCAGAAGACTGGAGCACAGTCAAACATTTAACTCACATGACATGGACACATGAAAGACAACGGATCAGCACAGGACTGCAGACACAAGGAGAACTATATAGGGAGACAAACGAGGGTAACGAGGGAGACACAGCTGGAGCCACTGAAACAATGATTAAGTAACAAGACGGGAGGGGACAGACAATCGACATGGGAGCACATGGCAACAAAAACAAAAAGACTCCGTCGGCTCACGGGGCGGAGCGGGCTCTGGAACAGACTCTGTCGGCTCACGGGGCAGAGCGGAATGCGTTGGCTCCCGGAACGGAGCGGACTGCGTGGGCTCCCGGACCGGAGCGGAGTGCGTGGGCTCCCGGAACGGAGCGGAGTGCGTGGGCTCCCGGAACGGAGCGGAGTGCGTGGGCTCCCGGACCGGAGCGGAGTGCGTGGGCTCCCGGAACGGAGCGGAGTGCGTGGGCTCCCGGAACGGAGCGGAGTGCGTGGGCTCCCGGAACGGAGCGGAGTGCGTGGGCTCCCGGTACGGAGCGAGCCCTGGAGCGGACTGCGTGGGCTCCCGGAATGGAGCGGGCCCTGGAGCGGACTGCATGGGCTCCCGGAACGGAGCGGACTGCGTGGGCTCCCGGAACGGAGCGGGCTCTGGAGCAGACTGCGTCGGCTCCCGGAACGGAGCGGGCTTTGGAGCAGACTGCGTCGGCTCCCGGAACGGAGCGGTCTCTGGAGCGGACTGCGTCGGCTCCCGGAACGGAGCGGGCTCTGGAGCGGACTGCGTCGGCTCCCGGAACGGAGCGGGCTCTGGAGCGGACTGCGTCGGCTCACGGGGCGGAGCGGGCTCTGGAGCGGATTCTGTCGGCTCACGGGGCGGAGCGGGCTCTGGAGCGGATTCTGTCGGCTCACGGGGTGGAGCGGGCTCTGGAGCGGATTCTGTCAGCTCCCGGAACGGAGCGGGCTCTGGAGCGGACTCTGTCGGCTCACGGGGCGGAGCGGGCTCTGGAGCGGATTCCATGGGCTCACGGGCCGGAGCGGGCTCTGGAGCGGATTCCGTGGGCTCACGGGCCGGAGCGGGCTCTGGAGCGGATTCCGTGGGCTCACGGGCCGGAGCGGGCTCTGAAGCGGACTCTGTGACCACCGGGCTGGAGTTTACTGGAGACATGCCGGCTGCCCGTACAGACCTCATGGGGGGATCCTCCAGCTTACATACCCGCCTCGGCATCCCAGGGTGCGCTGCAGCTTTGACGGCCGCCAATAGGGGCACTGCAGCTCCATCTGCCGCCAATGGAGGAGCTGCAGCCTTGTCGCCCACCACCTGAGGCACACCAGCCACCTTAGCTGGGGAACGTGCCAAAGCCTCAACAAATTCCCCAAATGTGAGGTGGTCCAGCCCCCTCATCCTCCACCAGCTGAGGGGCTCGTCAAGGGCGCTGTTGAAGAGATCCTTGAGGGCCTCATCATTGTAATCTAGCCCCTCAGCTGCACCACTGAACTCCATGGCAAAACTCCTCACGTCATTGCCCTGCTGACGGCAGGAGCTCAGGGCCTCGTACTGGAGGATGCGTTGGTATAGGGGGCTGGAGATAGTGTCGGGTGGTGGGCGGCCCAAACCCCTCCTCTGCTGAGTCCTCATCTTGGCTGATCCGTTCTGTCACGAGAGATGAGGTCGAGGACTCAAATGCAGAGGAAATCAGGGTTTTAATAATAAAATGAAACAAAAGAACATAAACCACCCCGAAGGGGAAAAACAAGCAGGCAGGCAGAAGACTGGAGCACAGTCAAACATTTAACTCACATGACATGGACACATGAAAGACAACGGATCAGCACAGGACTGCAGACACAAGGAGAACTATATAGGGAGACAAACGAGGGTAACGAGGGAGACACAGCTGGAGCCACTGAAACAATGATTAAGTAACAAGACGGGAGGGGACAGACAATCGACATGGGAGCACATGGCACCAACAAACAACAAGCCATGTGCTCTACACACAGAGACATCTGGTGGCCAGCCTGGGCACACCAGCAGGACCGTGACAACTTTAAGCAGCATCAAACAAATGCCACGACAATATCCATGAAAGTTTTTTGCCAAAAACGTATTTATAATATAATTGATAAATTATAGCCTATTTCATTATTTTCAATAAATCTAGTTATATTTTTGTTATGCTTTAAAAAATATTTATTTGCAATGTAATTTAATATAAAATTATAAAATTAAATAATTGTTATAATTTCTCTGTTTATTTAATTTATTCATTAACTTATTATTTGTTTATGTTAATATTATAATTTAATAATAGTAATAATTATAATGCGTGAAATTATTTATTCAGAATGAGAAATGCGATTATTTTTAGCATTTAGATGCTTCTTTATGTGATGTTTGTGTGCAGTATGCTTGGATATCCCAGTTGTTTTTTATTTTACATTTGTATTTTATCTTTTAACTCTGTTAGCCTTCTACATCACACATTATGCAATTTCTGGAAGTTTAAATTGAGGTATATACATATAATTACATGCGCAAAATGGAAATTTGCTGTGTTTGATGCAGGCACGCAAATGAGTTTAGGCTAAAGTCTGACATCAGCGTTCCTTTATAATTGCTGGATGTGTTACTGCCTTTAACACAGTGCAGAGATTCAGCTGTGAAACTGAGCTGATAGGAGAGCCGTTCCCTCTCTTTTTCCTGGTTCGGAGCCACTCGGCATCTAATGGCATGCGGCGGTTTTGATGGACGTTAATTGACTCTCTTTTGATTGGCGGTGGGATGTAATGCTTTTTACAGCTTTTTGTCCAAACAGCTTGACATTTTCTTCATGTTGACAGCCCTGACATATGGGTCTTGAATGAGTCCTATTTATTCGTCATATAAGTTTCTGGGTTCTCCCTGTGAGCTGGTGTGCTTGCGTGATCAAGCCATGAATGCTGACAACTCTGACACACAGCTCACTTATGAATTAAACACAACTCCAGTCTGTTCCGTACAAGTAATTACTGAAATGGAGGAGGGGGGGGGGATGCTTGTTGCAATCCATGGACAAATCAGATGAGAATTAAATTGCGAAGCATCATTGCCGTGGTTGCAAGCCATGTTTGTGGATGGTTAAAAGTCAAAAGCAACATTTGTTATATTTTTTATAAACAAAAGTAAATTGCATTATATTTTAATTGTATTATAATATATTTAAACACTACCATTCACAAGTTTGGGGTCAGTAAGTATGTGTTTAAAATAATTATTTTAGGCTCACCAAGGCTGCATTTATTTGATAAAAAAATACAGTACAACAAGTTATATCATTCAATTCAAAATAACTTTTTACTTTTATAATATGTTAAAATAAATGTATTCATGAGATGCCAAGCTGAATTTTCAGCAACAATTACTCCAGTGCTCTGTGTACATTAATGTTAAAATAGTTTCAAAGGGATTTTGACTGTTGGTCTTTATAGTAAGTGTAAGTGTGACTCAATTTAGATAAAAGCGTCTGATTAATGACTAGTACTACCACAATGAGTTTTCTTAACCACAGCTTTGAAATATCTGTCAGAAATGGTTGACCATTTGGAAAGGAAGGGCATTGCTCATGATCACTTCTTTCTATCACTGTATATGTTTTAATGATGATGGCGGTGGTTAATTATATATGACAAAATGCTTTTCAGTGTATTTGTTACAGCAGGGCTTTGAAACGTCCACTGTAAACGTCTTATATTAGAAATATTAAATTGTTTGTAATATATTTATCTTAATCTATACCTGATTTTTATTTGAATGTTATTGTATTTATTTCCTTTTATAGGAAATCAGTTACATAAGAATTAAAAAGAAGCGGACACATTTTTCTGTTTCAAACCAAAACTGAAACAATTTCCATTCAGTTTGATTACTGTTTTCTGTCTGCTGTTTAGAGATCGTCTTCAGATTAGAACGTTCACGTTTGAAGACAGATGCTATTGAAACATGCTTCAGTGAAATTGAAATCTTATTGAAATGCACGTGCTGAATTATGCCCCTCTTGCATGGATTTATGGTATTTTACCACAATCTGTGGCCTCTGCGGTGAAAAGCCATGCATTCATTTTACATACGCAGTTTAGCCTTGAATATTTAAGAAAGGCTAATTCTGTAGAAACCCTCAGAGGGAACCACGTGAAGGTGGCGTTAAATAATAATGAAGCAAAATGACCGTCTGCGGTGATTAGATAATTTCATTTTCATTATGTGAAAGCTGAAATCTCGTGCTTCATCCGAATTAAGAGCCACGCCACATACGGCGGCACATCTACCTGAAAAATGAAGCCTGATAACGGATGAAAAATGCCAGTGGCTCCATTAATTCTCCTCAGTCAGGACTGGGGAACGCAGCAGAGCACACAAGTAATTAATTTCTCAAGGTCAATTATTTTAAGCTTTTAAAATGAGCAACGAAAATCACCGCAGGTTAGAGAGAGTTGGGAAAGCTGTGCACTCTTTAACGTACGTTGAAGTTTTGATTAATAAAGTAATTAGCCGCTTGAGGCCGTGCTTTTACCACATTGAAGGCAACAAACTGCCTTTGTTTTTTCATGCACTGGTCAAGTTTTGTTTGCTTCTAGGCTAGTGGAAAGAAAATGTCAAAAAAGCACATTTAAGTGTTTATTTTGTTACACTTGATCTATTAGCATCTGTAGATTTTTATTATAATGCATATCTTTAAAGGCTGAGATGGGTTTTTTCTCTTGCTCTGAGCCAAAAATCCCCATTTCTGCAGTACTAACATACGCCAAACTTGTATTTCCACCTAGAAGATTCTGGAACCTGGCTTTACCCATCGTTCAGATTTCTGTTCTGGAAATGTATGCAAATCGATGCATATTTTATTAGACAATGTCTCGTTTAAACATTTTTACGAAAACTTCTTATACAAAACAGTTCATAGAGTGCAAGGTTTTTAAAGCAAAAACATTTTTTTTTATTTTTTTTATAGGGAACCATAAGTGACAAACCTTTAAAAATGCAGATCTGATTTGAGCTATGATGCTGTTATTCTACGGAATATGCTTTTGTTGAAGCCATCTGTTCGCATTATTTTAAATGCAGAATTTGTGGTTAAAGCTACATTACCCATGATGCTGTGCAGAAAATTCCACCAATCAGAGAGTCACAGTGAGTAAAGAGCGCCAAAGCTCCGCCCACTCAATCAACATAATCAAGCCTGCCTGCCTAAGCTGTAAAAATATATTTTCATATTTTGCAATAAATTAAAAATATATTGTTTCAAAACTTTAAATTGATAGTTTTATATTTCACCGTTATTGTTTTTATTGTATTGTCTTTCACAATGCTTCATAGATTGTAGTTCTTTCCCTCACTGAAGCCTTTGTATTTGTGCTTTTGTCCAGTTTACAAATGCTTTTTTGCTTCAAATCAAAGATTGTAGTATTGTGATTCTCCTCTTTGCTGGCTGGTTTTGTTCATGGCTTATAATGCTTTAATAAAGACTACATATCCCTATTGAAAAAGTGAATGGGAAATATGCTTCTGCTGTTGTTAGGCACAACACTGATCACACTAAATGCTAAACTGTGGTGAAATAGGTCTCATGAAATGACAATAATAATAATAATATGATAAAAGATACCACTGTGCATTGAATTATTTCACATTTTGCCAATGCAAAACTCTGTACCACAATGTTGTCATTTAAAGAAAGCCCTAATGTGGGCGTGTTGTTAATATGCGGCCTTGCAATCGATGCAATATCTTCTTTCTTCTCCTCGATGCACAGCACTGTTCATAAAGCCAGGGAACGTTATACTCGCCGTCCTCGTATTACCAGAGAGCGTATCGATCGTTTAATTCTCAGTAGGAGTATGCACAGAGTCATAATTCATGATCAATTAGCCTCATTCCGAAGGTTTGGCACGTCGCAACGGGTGAAAACTGATGCGATGGACATCTATCAGGAGTTTTTGGAGACTACTTTTTCACTTGGAAATCATTTTTATTGACTCTGATGCATGGCAGCATGAGCTGTGGCTCCCACAAGAAAATCTGGGAATGTGGACTGTTCTGGATTCAGTTTCACGACTCTCTCCTGCCCAGAAAACAACTCTTGCCAGGGCTGCAAAGCCTGGAGCGCTGTGTCCTCCTCGACTCGGGAAGAGACTTTCAGACTCTAGTTTTGAAGTAGTTGAGGTACTGTAAGCAAGTGCACGAGGAAACCTCGTATGTTTGCAATCAGAGCAGTATTTAACATGTTACTTGATTAGGGTGACACTCTGATCAGTCTGGGATCTCACTGTGCACATAATGAGAATGAGAATTGAAATGGTCTAATCACTTCAGAGTGTCATTTTATTTCATTAATATTTCATGTTACCTTACATGCACTGCATTCATCCGGTTCCCTTAAATCTCTGAGGCGTTCTACATACAGTATACTCTCTACACAGATAGATATATAGATATTTTGCATTGCGACATTTGTGTTTTTGCATTTTTAGTAACAATTAAGTACTTTTCCGGGAAGTGTGATTACTGAAATGTAAAGTCAATCAATCAATCAATCAATCAATCAATCAATCAATCAATCAATCAATCAATCAATCATGCCATAGGAGCATATACTTGGATTGACATTATATATATATATATATATATTGACAGAATATACTTGGATTGTTACTGTAAGGTACTGCAAGTCCAAGTCCAAGTCTAGCTATACTATAATGTTAATAAATAAATTAATGAATGAATGATATATTAAATCAATATTTTTGGTAATAATTGAATTCAATATGTGAAACTTATTCTAAATTCTATCATATAAAGTAAAATATTTCAGACTTTTTTTAATTTAAAATACATTTCAATGATTGCTGCTTACAGCTCACGGAAGTTCATCAATGTTTTATATTATTTATTATTTATATTATCATTTAAAACAGTTTGTGGGTTTTTTTTTTCATTGTCATAAAATAAAATAGAGATTTTTATAATATTAATAATAAAATATCACCACCACTTATGGTTAAATGTAATACATATTAAAAGGTCGATGAAATGAATCATGATTTCAGTGTTATTTCATTTTTTGAAGCATGTTTTTGTTATCTTCAAACATGGACAATCTGAAAGGCAGACAGATAACACTAAACATGAAACGGGATGGAAACATCAATATTTTGTCAAATTGTTCATCGAACATGAATTGTTAATTTCAGTAGAGTTTGATGCTACATTTTCATTCTATGTTTAGAATTACTATAATTCTATAATACTATAATTCCACTATATAGGGGTGGTCATATGGCCGTTTTTATGGGACACGTGCCAGGATTTCTATATTTCCTCAAATATCCAGGTTTTGGCTGTTTGCAGTGTACAGATCGAGCGTTGTATGATCGTTATGTAAAGAGCAGAGCAGACGGTTCCTCTTTTGAATTGCTCTCGCGGTATTTTGGTGTCATTCAGCAATGCTTCAATTCAAACAAACGAACAAACAAACATGCATCGCTTCGACCGTTCTCTGTAGATCTCACCTTCTCACACGTCACGACTGGTTGATTATATACAACACCTGCATGTTATTGGTCAAATTACTTTGGATGTTTTAAGCAATATAAAAATCCTGGCCAGGACGTGTCCCTTATAAACTGCACATATGGCCACCCAAACTAGACTGTATCTATAACCTAGGGATGGGTATTGAAACTCGGTATTTAATCTGCTTTCGGGGCTAACATTTATTTTGCTTGAGTGAATCGATAAGCATTCTGACTATTAACGGTTCATGTTATATGTACTTGTGCCTTAGCCAAATCACTGGAAACACAGCATGACTATTTATTATTGCTCACTATATTTAGACATTCCATCTTGCCACCAATTCTATGGCAAACGCTGGCAAATTGAGTGGTTATTTATTCCTCGAAGGCGCTGTTTTTATCATGCCCAGTAGCTATGTCAAACAGGTCTTTGTCTTCCAGATTGAGCGACAACACTGTGTGCTCGTGCTCATTCGACCAACAGTCAGATAGCAGCGATGCCAGACTGAGAAAGTGAGACTGAGTTACCATCGCAGGCGGGTCAAGCCGCACTATAGCCCTGTTTATGATAGCACATCTACGAACTCCCTCATGCTAAAACATGCTTATCTCCAGTTTTCAGTGCTCTGGCTGTTATATTAAACTGAGGTTCTTGACTGACATGTTTTTTTTTAGTCTGAAGCGCTGGGATAGGCCGTGTTTCTTCTAACAGGTCTGAATCTTCCTAGCTCTGATCACAGCTGCGCGCATTCGTTCCTCCGGCTGACCAAAACTTGACGTCAGAAGTCAGACTGGCTTTCTTCCTGTCGTTTCGTTGTAGCCCAGACTGGCTCGTCTCGTGACTCAGTGCTAGCCGCAGGGAAGGATGCTGGACATCCGGTTATCAGATGAACACAGAAATGTTGGACCAGTACCGCAGACGGACGCACTATCGAGAGATGCTAGCTTCCTCAGATGCTGAAGCCTGTTATGTCAGACAAGTGTGACTGTGTGAAATGTGGTGTGCAGAGATCCGCCAACTAAATGAACTGATGCCCAACTTCTTGTTGCTTATGTTAGGGGGTTAGACCTGTGTGCCAGGGGGTAAGAACAATTTCATGCATATTTAGATTACGCCAGACATGAGATCAATCAAGAAAATCGTGCTATAGCCTACGCACTTTCATGAGAATCGTGTATAGACAACATATATAGCTATATTACAAATGGGAATAGGTTACAATGTTTTTTAATCTACATAACTAATTAATTTTACATTCAAGTCTACATTCAAGCTTAAAAACCCTTAAAATGCTATAGTGAACAAGTTTTTTTACAAGCATCTGGAATGCAATAAAGTAAGTCTTTAGAAGCTGTTTTTAAAGCATTTGCTTGACATGGATTCCTTTCAAAACGATAGGCCAATATTAATAATTCACATCAGTCAGACAAAATTGACATGTGCAACAAATCCTTTAAATTTCAAGGACAGAATGACTTTCACATACTTGTTTTTTTTATTGATATACAATTATAAAATAAAACGCACAATTATCAATCGGTGCCTGTTATTAGGAATAAAAACCAAATTTCCCTTATTTGTTATTATATTGACTAAGCCATGGTATTATGCAAGTGTTGACGGGATAAAATGAACTCGCCATTTCCTCATTTTTTTTTTTTTTTTTTTTTGGAGAAATATATGCATCTTAACGGATTACATAGGCTAATGAAGAGTTTTTGCTTTGCTTTGAATTATTTCGTTTTAAAGTAGTATTTTAAAGCTTTCTATAGATATATTTATCATATCTCTGAGCCAGTTTCGAGTTGCCGAGTCTCGGTTCATCATTGAAGCCTCTTGTTCAAAACCGGAAGAAAGTGCATTCTCTGTTTCCTATTTTATAAAAGCACAATGTTGATATTGTGAATGCACACAAATAAAAGTAGACCCTTTACAGTTCAAAATGATATATTACTCTTACCTTTATGAGAAAAAAAAAATCACACGGCGTATTTTAAGTTGTTTTTACTGTAAGAAAAAAATCCTCCATGTAAAGCTCGCTTCAGGTTCCACTCTCCACACAAACTGTTGGATATTGCACATTTATATAGTTTAAACATTTAAACTAACACTGTGATATGCTTGAACTGTTTATAGGCCTATCTATCGATTTTATTTTAGTCAAGTCTTGATGATTTGATAAGGCTAAATTAATCAAACATAGGCGATCAACTCTGATGCTGGCCGCTTGGTCGTTGCTTAAAAGAAAAAAAACATTTAACGAACAAAAAATGCTCCCAAGGTTTTTCTAAATTAACTTTATGAAGAAAAAAAAAACGAAACATCGTCTAATCACTTTTCCATTACATACAAAACTGAACTATTTTAGCTATAAGCTGTTTTGGGAGAAGGGAAAGACTCATATCGCTGAGAACAAAAAAAAAAAAGTACATCCATGATATTTCCATGTTCCGCTTTTAAGCCACAACCTACAAATTCTTCAACACAATCATAGCATTCACAAACATAAAAGCAAGCATTGGCAGTGCTGCGTGCGTGATTTGACAGGATGTGCGCAACGTGCGCATCAAATAGCCCTGCATCAGTTTAATAACTTTGATAACTTTAATTCTTACAACTGTTAAATTAATGGGCAAATGGTAAATATGTCGAAGATCACATAGAAATAGATAGCAAAATAGCCAATGTAAACTAAATGTTATAAACATCGGAGCAACCATATACATTTTTAAATGAATCTTTATTATAACAAATTTAGCCTATATATTTTTTTTATTCACAACAATTTACAGTTGCCCACAGAAAAAAACTGGGGGTGCTGCAGCACTCTCAGCACCCCCGGTTCCCGCGCCCCTGTGTGTGTGTGTGTGTTTGCGCGCGTGTGTGTGTGAGTGTGCGTGTGTGTGTGTGTGTGCGTGTGCGTGTGTGTGTTTGCGCGCGTGTGTGTGTGTGTGTGTGTGCGTGCGCGGCGCGCTCCAAGCTTCGGGCGCGTCCAAACGATCAAATACACACACAATAAATGGTATATTTGTCAGTTTGTTTAACTTTGTTTCTTTGTTCATGTTCTTACTCTATCTTATCTTATGTATATAAAACACAAAAAAATGCCTGCACACTGCTGCATTTACAAATTGATGTTTTATATTTATTTAATGAAATATTTATTTAACATCTCAGAATATAAAGCCATGTTAATTAAGCTGCTAATCTATCATAGAAATATATATTTCATACATATATGTGTATGTATGTATGTATGTATATATGTATGTATATATATATATATAAATAACAAAAAGTACCGATAAGAATACCGTTAAAGCACCGGACCGATAAGCAGTATCGATAAGAGTAGTAGTACCGTTAAAACCTTAACGATACCCATCCCTATCTATAACCTTTGGTATTGAATTAAATCTGCTTTCAGTCAACATTTATTTTGGCTTGAGTGAATCCTAAAGCATTCTGCTATTGCCTTTTCATGTTATATTGTCTTGTGCCTTAGCCAAATCACAGGAGGAAGCTGACTAGTTTTATCTCACTATATTTAGATTTCCATATGAGTCGTTGCCACCAACATGGCAAACGCTGGAAAATTGAGTGGTTATTTATTCCTCGAAGGCGCTGGCTGTATCAGCCCAGTAGCTTGTAAACAGGTTTTTGTTTCCAGATTGAGCGATAAACACCTGTGTGCTCGTGCTCTCCGACTAATAGTCAGAGTACAGCATGCCAGACTGAGAAAGTGAGACTAGTTACCATCGCAGGCGGGTCAGCCGCACTATAGCACTTCTAAAGCACATCTACGCTCCCTCATGCTCTGCTTTCTCCAGTTTTCAGTGTCTGGCTGTAGATAAAGAGGTTCTTGACTGACAGGAGGGTGTTCAGAGACTGAAGCGCTGGGAAGGCCGGCGACTCCCAGGTCTGAATCTTGTAGCTCTGATAAGCTGCACCTTGGCCGCCGGCCGCCGCTGGACTCGAGTGGACTGGCTTTCTTCCTGCGTTTCGGGAGCCCAGACTGGCTCGACTCGTGACTCAGTGCTAGCCGCAGGGAAGGATGCTGGCACCGGTTATCAGATGAACACAGAAAGTGGACCAGACCGCAGACGGACGCCTATCGAGAGACGCGAGGCTTTCAGATGCTGGCCTGTTATTCAGACAAGGCGACTGTGGAAATATGGGAGCAGAGATCCGCCAACTAAATGAACTGATGCCCAACTTCTTGTTGCTTATGTTAGTTAATTAGACCTTGTGCCCAGATTAAGAACACCTTCATCAATTTAGATGAGAGACATGAGATCAATCAAGAAAATCAAGAAATCATTTTTTGAGAATATATATATATATATATATAGTTTATATTTCAATTTTATTTTTAATTCTACAAACAAACATATAATAAATAATTGATTACACGTATACAGCTAATAAATAAGTAAATAAATACATACTAGTAACAGTTTTTTATTTTTTTTTAATCATAATATACAGTGCTGGGTAGATTTATTACACATTTGTACTGATTCCAAATTTCATGACAAAAATGGTAGTAGTAATGTAATATTATAATAATAAATTGTACTAGTGATGTAATCCATTAAATGACACATTTTATGTAATATAATCGGACTACTTTCTGATTACTTTCGACTTATAACATTGTTTTAAAGGATAATCTACCATATTGATATAAAAATACAAAAAGAAAGACAATATATTAAATTCATTGTTATTAAATACATGAAGTGTGTTACGTCAAGGTTTCCCAAACCAGACTGCGTGATTTTAATGAAGAGCTAACCATTCAAATTAAGAAGTGCAATTTTAAAAAACCATTTTAAAATGCCAAAATAATGGTATTTATTCATTTGTGTTTTTTGTTTGTGTTTACTGATTTATTGATTGATTGATTGATTGATTGATTGACTGATTGATTGATGTGGGGGTGGGTGGGTTATGATATTCACACTTAAAGATAATTGTATACATGTATTTGACGTCTCCAAACCCAAAACCGCCACCATTGCAAAATGAGAATAATTAAATTATTTTATATGAATATTTTTTGTAATTATGCCTATGAATTGAATTTGCATTTATTTCAGATTTCTTACTTTTCATTAAAGGAGCAATAAGGATTACCTTATTGAAAAAAATACATTTATGGAGGACATAATTAGTAATAATTCCAAGCTGCTTAGTGTTGAGCTGGATTATAAGACTTATTATTTCATTCAACAAGAGCGAAATCCTCCATTAAAACACACAGTCTCTATTACAGAACTAATTACTTTCTGATTCTGGTGTCCTTTGGATATCATGCGATGTACCTTGTACGTTTAAAAAGCGTTTTCAGCATGAAGAAACGCTCCGGTGGTTATTCCTACACGCCTGACAGCACAGCATCATGAATCTTTCAAGCTTTCCCCACACAGAAACCAAAACAAGATATCACAAACATGGCGAAATGTTCATCTGTGTTTGTCTAGAGGGTTCAGTGTTTGTCGTTACCCCACGCGTCGAGGATCATCCCAGGATCGGCTGCTAATTAAAATGAACGAGAGGGAGCAGATGGCGTCTTCACAGCTGGAAACAGCTCAGTGACTGGAGCGTCTGGAGAACCGTAGAGACATGAACTTCTCCCTTTCACTTTATATTCCCGTAGAGCCTTTGGACCCGAAGGTGTGGCCGAGGTTCATGTCTTTGTTTTTGATGATGGTCTCCGAAGCAGATCGGTCACATGTGTTGAATGTTTCCCTGTTGAGATTACACAGATTTATTTTTTCTATAAAAAAAATATATTCAGACAAATTCAAAGCAATATCTAATGTCATTTATATAGTGTCATTCATATAGTTTTTGTTAATATTATGAATTAGATTTATAGATACAATTTCCATTTTTACATAGTTTCACTTACTTAATTTATTTAATTTTGTTTGTAATTCTTTCATTTTTTTTATTTTTATAAAATGTATTGTTTTAATTTTTAATTAAATTATTTTTATTTAAAATGCTTAATATATTTAGCACGGACTGATAGTGTGTGTGATATTTTGTATTATTATTGGAAATGTTTTAAATCAAGTTTTATATGTTTTAGTTTATTTAATTTATAATAATTTAATTTATAAATATAATAATTTATAAATAATACAAATATATTATTTATAAATATGTTAATAAAAAATATATATATATATAAAATAAATGTGTATATATAATTTTTTTGTTGATTTAATATATATATAAGCGTTAACTGTTTAATTGTATGGATGTGATTCATTAAAACACTAGCAATTGAATGACACGTTGCCTTTGTATGTTCATTGTTTCACATTTGAAATTCACATTTAGTGTTATTCTGCATTGGTGAAAAAATACCGATTTTTGTTTACTTTTTGAGGAATGTGGATGGAATATAGCAGCGATAATGGCAGATTTTTTTATCATTCTCCATTTATCTCTAGCCATTTTGAATGTTTTGCATTTTAAAGTGTCCTTCTGCTATCTTTCCTTAACATAAATGTCATTCAGTTTGATATTTGTTATGTAATGCGGTGCCATTCAGACATCGTGAGTGTGAGTTAAGCATCCCCTGTACATCTTCAAATATTCTATTATGTTGAAGTACATCATGGTACAAGCATATGAGCCTCCCATTTTAGACCCGTTAAAGGTCATGATACCTTAATGTACGGTAGCATGACATTCAGCGCTCAGATTAAATATAACACAGAGTCGAAGAGAGCGTGTCTGTAAATCATTAACACGCAGCGCTTCCGGCTCCATCCCCTTGTGATCGAGCACAAGACATTTCAAATGAGATTCCCATTGAAATATTTATCCCAAGCTTTCATTAATAAATGTCTGTCTTCATAATTGATGTGACTGAATGGGATTTTATTAGGAAAGCTAAGACAACAGCAAAACACATAGATTTCTGACATCATTCTGGGCTGGTTTGAAGCTTCAGCGGCCTGCGGGTGTCTTTCCACCTTTAAGTGATGGCCGTCAGAACTTGTAAATGGATATTCAGGTCCTATAAGTAGAGATTGTAATAGTATAGAGCCTGGACACATCCGTAGGCATCGCTGGAAACACCTAGTTTTCATATGTGCTCTCCATGTGAGTCTGTATTATATATATTTCTTTATTTTAATGGATGCTGTTTGTAAAGGTGAAATTTGTAATTTCTTTGTCAACCCAAACTGGAGGAGAGGGGGAAAAAATATCTCAATTTTTTTTGTAATTGTATGTAAAATGGTATCTAAATAATGTAACATAAATTACTTGAAGCAATACCACATACTTGTTATATTTAAAACAAAAAGTGCATTGTGTAAATATATATACGGTAATATATATATATATATATATATATATATATATATATATACTACTTAACCCAAACTTCTCAATAGTAGTGTATTATTAACTTAAAACAATGATGTTCCAAATACAGTCAATGCAAAGTGTATATTTTCTGCAGTGTTGTTTCTCAGAACACGATATTTTTACTGGAAGGCATAAAAAGACCAATTCAAAAATTGAAGGAGTCTTTACTCACTAATTAAAGTTGTACATCATATTATCCATATGTTTATCAAAGTCTCGTCCCCCAGTAATGATTTCCAGCTCATCAGCTCACGGGAACTCAAGTCCTGTTTTATGTGCTCCACTGGGTATTGGAACATCATCCAACTTGGCAGTGGCCATAAAGCCGAATGGCTGCATCAGCGAGGAGGCTTTTAATTAGTGCATCTGGGGTGTTGACTTGGGATTGGGAATTTGGCCAGGCAGTCTGTCCGGTCCCACACGGCCAACGAGTCAGGACCTCCCCGTCACGTCCAGATCACGTTTACATCCTGCGGTGCTCAAGAGCTCATGCTTAGAGGTCAAATGATGCAGAAGATGCTCACTCGACTGTCTTTAAGTGCTCTTGACTAACCCACTGTCACACAGAAAGTCTCTGGTATCAGTCCATTTAAACAAATGATTGATTTTAGGCTTCTCAAGAATGTGTTTTAGTGTAAATGTATAAATAAATTCTATGCTGTAGTGTTAATAAATTGCATCTCATTTCAAGATAAATTAAATATTATATATATATAACAAAATAGTGTAATATGCAATAATACATACAAATATTTATTATAAAATATATTTATTTTATATACATGTCCATATAATTTAAAATATTAATATAATTTATTAACACTGTAACATAAAAAATTGCATGTTTGCTTATTTGTTCATAGAAAGTGACAGCTTCAGCCCTGCATGCTGATTGAAACACATAATTGCAATATGCATTTGTAAACTCAAAATCATTTAATTATATGTCATCATATTCAAAGCCTTTTTCAAACATTTTAAAATATTTTAGAATTTAAAATATTTTTTATTTAATTTACCTTGAGATTGTACAATGCAGTTTATTAACAAAATAAGATCAAATTTAAAAATATGAAAATAGCACAACATTTGTCTTTTTGTTTGTTTGTTTGTTTGTTTGTTTGTTTGTTTGGACCGTTTTGGCCTTAATGCTTATTGGCTAATTTGCTATTCAAATCTGATTATGAGGACTTGTAACTAAAATAATTTTAAATTCAAATGAATTGTAACTTCTAAGTAGAAAATCATAACTTTGTCTAGACAAACACTGAACATTGAAATGGCTTTTTTAACATTGTAAACGATTTTTACATGTTTTTTGGTGCACATTAAGTGTTGTTAGAGTAACATCTCCCAATGAAATGTGGAAAAAGGTATTTTTTCAAAGTGCATTGTTTTTCAAATGTGAATTATCCATCTAGTTCAAAAACTGGCAAGTCTGTGATTTCCAAAGAAAGATGTTTGCTTTTGTTTTAAATCTGACCTCTTTGTGTTGGTTAGCCCTCGTTCTCATAAACAGGTTTCCACGTAATCTGGTTTGTCAGTAGTATGCATAAAACATCAGCAGTATTCGCTGAGATTCAGCGGGTTATTGGAGGAGTATACTGTATATATACGTTACGCCGCCGTATAAATGAGTTGTCGTGGAGTGATGGATGGAGCTCTGCTAAACTGTCTCTATAAAGAGGGAGTGGTTTCATTGGGTGACCTCATCTTGTCCCGTCAGCTTCAGCGAGGCTTGTTTTCCAGGCAGGGAAGCAGGAATGGATGTGGGGTGTTTCAGGAGGATGCTGGCTTGTTGAGTGTTGTGTACGTCATCGTGTCTTAATTGCGCTGTCGTCTGAGAGCGCTGCTCGAGATGACTCAAAGCCACGGCCGCTGTGTCAGAGGCTCTCAGATATTCACCCCTCTGCTCCGCTGCTGCCTGTCTCTCTAATGAATATGGAGAAGCCTGGTGTCGTGATGCTAGCATGCGGCTAGTGCAGTCGCGCGGTGGGAAACATCGTCCTGCTGCTGAAGCTTTCTCTGAAGCCACAACTAGCATCATGATTGACAGAATAACAGGAACATCCTAAAAATGTGCTCCTAACTTAAAAATAATAAATCAATATTATCTGTCTTGTCTAAAATTACATTTTGACATCATATTGATAAAGCAATTTTTATTTTATTTTATTTGACCTAATATCAACATAGCAGTTTATAATTTAAATTTTATTTGTATTTATTATATTTTATCTATGATAGAAACCCTAACCCTAACCCTTGATATTATATTGATAGAGCAATTTATTATTTTACTTTTATTTATTTGAATACATTTGAATTAAAAAATGTAGTTTATTGATCCCTATTTACTTAGAAATAAATATTATGCATATCATATATATATATACCAATATATTTTATTTTATTATATATATATATTATCTGTCTTTTAATCTTTTAAAATTTCAGTTATTTAGTTTTAAAATGTAATACATTTATATTTAATATTTTACTTTTGGTTCCATCTCTCTGTCTGTCTATCTTTTTATATATATTTTTAAAAAGTATATTATGTTAAATAACTAATTTGTTTGTTAATAATGTAAATATAGCAATTTATGTTTTTTAAATGTTTTTATTTTATTATATGCAATTTTTATCTGTCTGTTAATCCTTTTAAATGTACATTATTTCACTTAAATTGAACTAATTATAATACGCAGCTTGCGTAATGTTCTAAAAAAAAAAATGTTGTTGAAAAATTTTAATGCAATTTATTTATTCATTCATTTGTGTGTTCGTTTTAATTGCCAAACTTACAATTTGATTGAATGATGCTGGATATGTGCTTTTCCTACTGTCACTGATGTAGTATGTACTGTAGGTGTGTTTATGATAATATTTTTGAATGCTTTATACAATTAATTGGTATATCTCATCTATGTGTTGTTCCATTGTCATTTAATCTAAATGTATCCCTGTGCATCCCTTCCCAGGGATCTGTCAGGTTTGCCTGTTTTACCTCATAAATCTCCATTAAACAGAGCAGTAATGCGTCACATCTGCACATCCTTGCGCTTTTTTTTAATGTTCATGCTGTAAGCAGCGGAGGACGCTGCAGATGTCTGCGGTCTGATTACAATACAGAAACTCATCAATCATCACCAAAGCAACGACCAATAGCCGGCCATCGGTCATTTCTCTGACACTAACACTGCCGCCCCATTTATTATCATCAGCCGAGCGGCAGGCTGCATTCTTTAACAACTTATTTTGATGTCCAGACGTTGTGAAATATTGTTATGAATGACATCTTGGTGGGTTGGATAATGCTCCAGCTTCACAAAATTCATATTTTCAGCACTATTAAGAGGAAACAAATTACAGTTTTATTTTTGCTTCCATGCTAGACTGGCATAGCCAGCGTTTTTACTGTAAGCATAAAAGTCCTATATTACCTGGAGTAGCTTTCCCTTTCATTTCAATGACAGATGTCCGTGACCTGCATGCTAGCAGTTTTGCTGTTGCATGTTTAAAGGAATAGTTAAAGTGCTAAAAATGGCCTCACTCTTCGGCCATCCAAGATGTGGATGAGATTCAAGAGATTTTCTTCATCAGATTTGGAGAAATGTTGCATTCCATCACTTACTCACCAAGTGATTCTTTGCATTAAATGGGTGCCGTCAGAATGAGTGTCTAAACAGCTGATAACAACAACACGATAATGCTGAAAGTAATCCACACCACTCCCGTCCGAACAATTAATGTCTATAAACCATATTTTTCTCTTGTTAACAGTGCTTGATTTCTGCAGATCTGTCTCCTGATTCAGATGATACAAACTTTTGACTGGAGAAAATAAATATTACAGATTATGGACTCAATTAGTTCAGCCAGAAGCAACGGTTTGAAGTTAAAAACTATTTCATATTGGATTTGTTTCTCAAACACACAGCTTTTCACTTCACAAGATGTTAACTGCCTGTTAACATCTTGTGAAGTGAAAAGCTGTGTGTTCCTGTGTGGCTCAGTGGTAGTGCATTGCGTCAGCAGCGCAAAAGGTTGTGGGTTCGATTCCCAGGGAACACACATACTAATGAAAATGTATAACCTGAATGCATTTGTAAGTCGCTTTGGATAAAATGTAACTGCTGGACTGGAGTGGTGTGGATTACTTGTGTATTATTGTGATGTTTTTATCAGCTGTTTGGACTCTCATTCTCACGGCACCCATTCACTGCATAGGATCCACTGGTGAGCAAGTGACGGAGTGCTACATTTGTCAAAATCTGATGAAGAAACAAACTCATCTCAGGTGGTTTTCAGCAAATGTAAATTTTTGGTTGAACTTTTCCATTAAATCTGAAGTTGGGTATAAATCCAGTAGCAGACTACGGTGGAATAGAGATTTGCTATATCATATGTTTCTTGCATTGAACTATGCTAAATCCAGTGACTAGTTCTTGCTCAGAAGCACTCTTTATATCAGCCTGGTAACTTGCTAAATGAACAGTTAACGCCAAAATGAAATTGTTTGCCCTTTTACCCTCAGTCCAGTGCATTCACATGCATCCAAATATAACTCCTCAAGACGTGTCAGGCCAGGTTTGAATCAATGACATCATCGCTTCTTGTGCATCTCGTCACTGATGTCAAACCTGCCTCAGTGCACCGTATCTGAATGCACACAAATGAAAACGAGATTTGTGCACCTTGCTGTTTTCGTGTGCATGTCTGTGTTTGTATGACACTGCAAACCCTGATTCAAAACTCACTGGATTCTTCTGCATATCGTGCCACAAGGCTTTTGGTCATTAAGGGATTAGTTTTCAACATGCCGTAAACATCTATTCAGAGCGTTGGATAAATAACAAACTCTGTCTCCAAAGACCACCCGTCCTGCTCTTATATCTGTACGCGATGGCATCTGCATCCAGAGGAAAGAGATCTGCATAATTGGCAAGCGTTGAATACACACAGTTGTCATTTCTTCTTCAGGTAATGAATCACTGGTTGCACACAAACAACAACAACAACAAAACCGAGTCTTAACACTTTGGCAACCTCCAGCAGATTGTGTCTTTACTCCTAATGAGTCTGTAAGTGATATCACACCATTCCAGCGAGCAATTAGAGAGCAGAAAGTCACACTTTCACTGAGGCATGGGGCTTCTGGGTATTTACAATGGCTTCTTTAAAATGGCCACTGCCAAGGGAATGGAAAACTTCCTGGAAACTTGTGTCGTAGAAGCTGTTTCCATCCTACTCTTGTTTGCATCAATGTCTTTTTAATTAGCTTAATCAGCTGGGCTGGGCATGGATTGTTGATACCGATTTTGGAGTTTGATTTGATTCGATTACAAACGATTTCACCTTGTTTATCTGTTTGTTTATTCATTTTAATAAACGTTCTACAATTGAAAGCAGTGTTATTTTAATAGTTTAATATTCTATTCTAATATTTATTAGTATTGAAGTTTACATTTTGATTTCGCTTACAAACTTTTCACCTTGTTTATGCTTATTGTTGGCTATGTAAAATAATATTCTAGTATTGATATTCAGATGTAATATTCTATTCTAAGTTTGATTTAGTACTATTTTGTACTTCAAATTAAACAGATATTGAAAATTGAAATGTTACATAAATAGTATTTTAGTGCTTTTTTATTAATTTCTGCCTTATTTTGGCAATTTACTGTCAAATATTTTAATAGTTAACCATAACACTAATCAAGGAAGAATGTTTTGATTTAAGTTTGATTTAGTCATTTTTGTACTTCAAATTAAACAGAAAATTGAAAGATTCAAAATGTTGCATGAATAAATAGTATTTTATTTTATTTAATTTTTCAAATTTGCTGCCTTATTTCAATTAATAGTTGAATAGTTAACGATTTTTAATAGTTAACCATAACACTAATCAAAGGTAATGAAACGTGTTGTTGATTCAGTAAGTTCTGTGAAGTCAAATGAGCTGTTGAGTCTTTTTAAAAGATTCACTAAAATGAATCATTTGTTCATGAATCAGGCTCCACTCTCTGAATTTGATTCACTGAGTCATTTGTTTCTGTGAACTCCACAGATATGTTTCTCACTAAAAAAACCCAATTCAAAGAGTCATTTGTGAATTAGATTACACAATTTGTTTTTCAATTACTAAGAAAAACTTGCTTAAAAATGAATTTGTTCTAGTGCTGTCAGTCGCATTATATTTATTATGCATATATAAGTACACACACATGCATGTATATATTTAATACAAAAGTGTTGTTTATTTTATAAAAAAAATGTTTATATATAATATAAATTATATGAAAATAAATATCTACATCTAAATACATGTAAATATTTTCAAAATATATACTGTATGTGTGTGTATTTATATATAGAATAAAAATGTAATTTGTTTGTTTTTATTTGACAGCACTGATTTATGTTCATGAATGGAACTACACTAATCATTGCATGCAGCCTGCAAAGACAAGCTGTTTTGTTTGATTGAGTTGTCTGGATTGTCTTTTTCAGGCATTCCTCATTTATGTTAGGTTCAAAAAGTACATTAAAAAGATAAAAGCGCAAATATCAGTAGCACACAGCGTTATGTGATATCTTGGTGTATTAGATGCTGTGGGACCGAATCTCATCATATCTGCGCCTACACACGCGCTGACGCCCATGAGGAAAACACTACATAATGAGCCACATCTCGGGTGTCACACTAATTTAATTAGAGTGAACTGAGGCTGTTTGCGGGAGGCCTAAATACAGCCGGCGACTGTCAGCAGATCAGTTTGTCTCAACACAAGCTGCTGCTTTCTCTCACCCCGTCTCTCCTACACGTCCTCGTTCTCTCTCTCTGAGATGCTGAAGCTGATGCACAGTCTGTTTATTACACTGGATTGCTATTTTGAGGACTGTGTGGTGTTATATGTACATCTTTGATGTGTTCAGTTGATTTGCTGTTAGGTGGCTTTCTATGTAAAGAGTCTTGCAGATTTCATTATTTGATATGTTTAAAAAAGCATGATTTGACGTCCTGTGGAAGTGTTGTGATGAGGTTTAGAGTCAGAGTCACGTTCTTAGATCTTGAAAACTACAATCCAATTGATATCAGCATTCATGGGCACAGTTTGTGCAGCAAAACTCAGAGTACAGTATTTATATATCTAATTATCATTCAGTGGCAACTTGGAAACAATGATGAAAGTCATGATGTATTATTGATTGATTGATTGACTTACACATTTGATTATTTTTGTATTTATTTATTCATGCATTTAAATGTGCACATTTGTACACATTTTCTTATAGATGCTTTTATTTTTAATGCAATTATTTATGGATTCATCTGCCAGATAACATTCAGTAGTCCAAATGTAATTGATGTACACATTGCTTATACATATGTATGGTAAATGTATTTTATATAATTATGTGTATTGCAATTTTTTTGCCCTTTTTTTTACAAGCAACCCAATAAGTGTCAGTCCCTTTTTTGTATTTTATTAATTTATTAAGTTTTCGTTCGTTCGTTCGTTCGTTCGTTCGTTCGTTCGTTCGTTCGTTCGTTCGTTCGTTCGTTCGTTCGTTCGCTCACTCACTTATTCTTTATGTTTTTATGTATTTTTTTGCATTTACTGTTTTCAAGTGTCCATGAGTTTAAGCAAATTAGACATTTTGTAAAGCGTATCTCAGTGGGTTTGATGCTAAGAGGTTGTAAGTGCAAAAGTCCAGAACTCTATGAATTTCTGGTTATTAGACGTGAGTCAGGCTCCTATTCAGTTTAAGTCAGTTGTAGTTTTCCATCATTTCTGATTGCCTACTAACATTAACACATTATCTCAACATACCACATGATTTGAGGTGTCATTTGCTCAGATCTGAGCAATATTATAGTGATTATGATCTTAGAAAGCACCACTAATTGTTGCTCTGTGAAGAAATTAGCTGCATTAATGAACAATCATCTTCAATTTAGCATGCCACATCAACGACCTTCTAGTGCCCTTAGAAATCATTTCAGAAGTCACACCTCCACAAAGCTTGTGAAGTGACCCCATGCAGAGAAAACATTGAAATGGCTGCCAAATCGCTCAACTGAGGTCCTTTCAAAGTTTCCTCTTAATTTAATATTTTAGCAGAGTCTCTAGAAATGAGAAGATATAAAAAATGATCACCTGTACGCTTTCTTGGCACAGATTATTACAAGACAAGGTGAGAAAGGCAGTCTTTAGTGTTTAAATTATATTTTTAATGTTACAGTATTACTGGCTGAACCATAGAAAGGTCACCCTCAACATTCATATTAATTATTCATGCTAATTATAGCTGAATGGACTCGGGCCTAATTTCACCGTATCTCGCACTGATAGGTGAAATGGAGAAAAGTCATTGGAAATGGTCTAAATGGGTTTAAAAAGCGAGTAAATCCGACGAAGAGAAGCAATAAAGGAGGAGAAGGTGACGCAAACTATTGAAATAAATCTGTACGAGCGGCATTATTCTCGCATAATCAAATTTACGGAAATGAACATCATTTCAGGTTCGTGGATTATGTATTCTGGCAGCATAAAGCTTATTGGACTTTTTGAAGGAGCAAATGTATGAAAAAGTAATTTAGCCCACGGTGATGTGGTAAGGTGAAGATTATTATTCAATATTTCTAGTGAGATGATAAAGACAGTCTGGTTATTACTGTAGAGATAATTAATTCAACTACAAGATGTAGATCAGGAGTTTTCACTTTTACACGTACAATTATCTCATCTTGATGAGTAATTTAATTATGTCATTATTATCATATTTCAATAGATTTTTTTTAAGAAAGCAAAAATCTGCAGTTTTTGTTTCAAAGGCATTTAATGCTTTCATATAAAGTACTTCTGAAAATACTTCATAATTCTATAAATAATGGACTTTTTAGGTAGCTTGATAGCTGTTTCTAAAATAAATATCAGCATATGTAATATTTAAAATATATTTAAGAATGTTCTAATTTATTATAAACACACACACACACACACACACACACACACACACACACACACACACACACACACACACACACATCTACAGGTGGATCTCAATAAATTAGAATGTCGTGGAAAAGTTCATTTATTTCAGTAATTCAACTCAAATTGTGAAACTCGTGTATTAAATAAATTCAATGCACACAGACTGAAGTAGTTTAAGTCTTTGGTTCTTTTAATTGTGATGATTTTGGCTCACATTTAACAAAAACCCACCAATCACAGTTTTTAGTTTTTTTGCTGTAACTTTATGGTGTATGGAGTGTAGATTGATGTGGAGAAAAGTAATTTAAAGCAGTTTAACAGAAGGCAGCAACATAAAACTTGATTGTCAAATTAAGTGTAGAAACATTTTCTCTCAGAAATTCACGTATAATTACGAAACACCAAGTCACACATTGAAATTATGACATAGAAAAACTGAAATAGTATTTTCTTGTGAAACATACTCCAATAATCTATATGTTTCTTCTCCCGCCTTCTGCGGTTTCAGTCGCCTGCTAATATGTTTCCTTGCACATTTGCATGTTTATTAAATAACTCAAGGTGTGATTAATGTGGGTAGATTGTTTAAGACCAATCCAAAGTTCTCAGCTGTTGCTATGGCGATGCACAAGCCAATCACATGCTGGAGTGACAGGAGAGGAGCAGGAAATCATGAAGCTGTATTTACAGTAAAAATCTCTTCTGTTAGTGGCTCCACACCATCATCAGTAATTGATATGGATAATCGCACTATGATAAATGTGATGTTGACACATTTCACACCATATGAATTGTCTCCCCGAGGTTCATATTATTAAGCAGCATGAGTTTGAGTTCACAGTTTATCATGGGATAAACACTCACAGCGAAGCCTTACTGTAGTTCTGATGTTTCTCAGAAGAAGTCCTAAACTGGTAGGCGATATTCATGTATGTGGAATTGTTAAGCAGTGACAGCAATGTCCTGCAGTGAGATGTGCTGTATCATTTATTAATGTTTAATTGTTATTTGTATTGCTTCACGATTGCAGTGTTTTTTTTTAATTAAATGTTTATTGTGCATGTCATTTATTCATATCCTCATTTCATAACATAATTTGACAGAAAAAAATGACAGTTTTTATTTTATGTGCAATGCTTGCAATTTCCCTTTGAGTATATTGCATTAATTCTAGTGTCCATCAAACATGATGGAAATCTGTATTTTCAGCATCATTCCTCCAGTCTTCAGTGTCACATGGTCTTCAGAAATCATTCTAATATGCTGATTTGCTGTTCTAGAAACATTTCTGATTATTATCAATGTTGAAAACAGTTGTGTAGCTTCATATTTTTGTGGAAACCGTGTTATAGTTTTCTTTATTGCATAGAAGGTTTAAAAGAGCATGCATTTATTTGAAATAGAAAACTTAAATGCCGTTATAAATGTCTTTATCACTTTTCATTAACTGAATGCATCCTTGCTGAATAAAAATAGTATTATTAATCTTACAGACCCCAGACTTTTGAACAATAGTGCATTTATGCTGCTTAGTTACACAGACACACACACACACACACACACACACACACACACACACACACACACATACACACACACACACACACACACACACATACACACGCACACGTATATAATGCAATAGTATTAATTCGTTTTAATTGTAATGTAAGTGTGTAAATACTTAAAATATCGATGCTTTGTCACTTGCACATTGGTATTGTCAAATTATTTAGTAATATGTTAACTCAAGAAGTAATTCTTAGTGTATTTTTGGCTCATATAATAATTGCTGGAGGTAGAGAACATTAAATGGGGCAACACTGTAGAGACGTGATATTTCAGAGCTGAAGTCTAACCATTGATTCTCATTGACTTCAGACAGCGTGAAAACAAACCTTTTTCAAGCCAAATATTGAAAAACAGATTTTCAGAGAAAGAATGCATGAGAGAGAATCCTTTCAGTGAGAAAAAAACCCAACAAATGCATAAATAAGCATAAAAACGGCACTCAGAAGACCCCTGGCTAATCTCAAGAGCCCTGACGGACGTGTGCATTCATGTCGGCTGAAATCCTCGGCTCGTGTTTGTTTTGAGGACTTCCCCATTAAGAGCAACAAGCCCTTTGACCATCAGTCATTCTAATAGGTGACTGTTTCTGATGTCTTCCTTCAGCAGCCACAGTCCCGGCGACCTCCATCCGATTTTACTGCCCACAGACACTGGGAGATGAACAAAGACGTTTTATGAGGTTATTACAGCGAGTAGCGCCACAGGGTTAGTTGTGGTTTAAAGTGGAGCGTGAATCGCAGGGCATCCCAGTGATGAATTATACACAGACAGCTGGAGTGAGAGGAATTTTCCTCTGCCGTGTGAAGCCACTCGTTCTAATCTAATGCATTCAGCTCTGTGTAGAATTATACTCTAGGGTAATTGTTGATCTATCGGTCTGTTTGTCTGTCTGCAGGGATTCATATATTCTATTCTATTCTATTCTATTCTATTCTACTAAACCATTTGTGCTGATCCTTGAATCTAAAAAAAAAACAAAAAAACTGTTGAAACTCTGAACATTGTTGATTGTTGGTGTGTGTGTGTGTGTGTGTGTGTGTGTGGGGGGGGGGGTTATTTATAATATAATGTAATGTCACTGATGTTCAAAACTCTGCACCATTGGCACAGTTTTTAATTTGAGAGCTATGATAGTGGATCAAATGATTGAATTTTCCAAATAGGAAATTGTAAACTTTCTAAGTTGAATGAAATGCAGTTCCTCCAATTAAACCGGTCACAAAACTCCACTGCTTTGCCCACTGTGGGTCACTGAGTTTTGTCAGAAAAGGGCCATATCAGTCCATAACGTCTATTTCTCAGCGGTTTAAGCAGCACAGAGTTGTGTGGGTCGTAGACGTAGGTAAGAGACCTCGCTGAGCATTATTAATTGAGCCTCACACAGGCTAATTGAGAGCGGGGGAAATCATTTGAAAGGCCATTACCTTCATGTCACATGCAATCACATCAGCTCTCTGTTGTTTAAGCTCCGTGAACATTATAATCTGATGGTTGAAATGCAGCGATTACTAAAACATAGTGAAACGTATATCAGGAACAATTATTATCATACGACATTCTGACTGGAAGTAATAAGAGAAGAATAATGCTTACTTTACCCCGCTGAATGGTTAGACATCACAAAACCTTGGCCTGATTAACAAGTTTGATTCCTTGCTCAGTCACCCTCACCAGGTACGTTTAGCTGGTTATGCCAACACAGACTAGTACTAACCTGCATAGAAGAGACTGTAGCAACACTGACAATGCTTTCTGGCCTAAAGTCTTGCAAACAGAGTGAAATCACAGTACCGTGGATCAATGAGGTTATCTGATGGTAATGTCAAGGTATGTTGATATATACTGTGGTACCCATTTATTGTCATATACAATCCATAAAAAAAAAATATCTAAAAAAAAACAACACAAATGGGATCCTCTCCATGTCTCTCTTGTTTCTTCTAGACAGTAATGAGATTAAAGTGAAGACTTAATAAAGAAAAGGAAAAGTGTTGTGTATTATCAGGGTAGAAAGACAGAAAGAGAGAAAGAAAGAAAGAAAGAAAGAAAGAAAGAAAGAAAGAAAGAAAGAAAGAAAGAAAGAAAGAAAGACAGAAAGACAGAAAGACAGAAAGAAAGAAAGAAAGAAAGAAAGAAAGAGAAAGAGAGAAAGAAAGAAAGAGATAAAGAAAGAAAGAGAGAAAGAAAAGAAAAGAAAAAGTGTTATGTATTATCAGGGTAGAAAGACAGAAAGAGAGAAAGAAAGAAAGAAAGAAAGAAAGAAAGAAAGAAAGAAAGAAAGACAGAAAGAGAGAAAGAAAGAAAGAAAGAAAGAAAGAAAGAAAGATAGACAGAGTGAGAGATAGAGAAAGAGAGAAAGAGAGATAGAAATAAAGAAAGAGATTATTAGTATTATTATATTTGTTAGTGCTTTCAAATTGATGAATTGCTTCCAAAATAAAAGTTTGTGTTTACATACTGTGCATATTCATATGTATATATAAATACACATGTAAATATTTAATAAATATATGCAATACATATTTATATCTTTGTATAATATAAATCATAAATAAACACACACATATTACACACACATTTGCTGTAAATGTTATTTTGGATGTGATTAATCACAATTAATAGATTTGACAGCATTGTTGTTGTTGTTGCTATCTATTTATTTAGTTTAAAATGACCTATAATTGTATAAATATGATATCAAATATGAGTCATGTCACATGGGTAGCCTCTATATCAGCGTGACTGGGATCTCTTTAAGTCATTTCTGTCTGATTGTTAGAGAGGGAGATTATGAGACAGGAGTGTAAAACACAGTAAAGGATCCTCTCTGGTCATAATCGTTCGCTCTACAGTTTAGCAGCTAGGAGAAATCGTTGTTATAGCTGCTAGGAAAGCAGTAGCACATCATCTTTTGAGCATCAGTTGGTCAGAAGTCAGAGAGATCAGCAGGAATGTCCTACACGTGTCTTTGAATGCTTCTCTCTGTAATAAAGCCGTGGCGTGACTTGGTACCTGGACCTTTATCATCTGGAGATGTTTGAGGCGGCCTCAGGGCTGTTAATGCTGCAGTCAACACGTCGTTGAGTGGATCAGATCATGGAGGCTGTAGAGAGGTCTCATGAAAGTTTTAGCATGGCCGCTGTGTGCTTCGACTTTTGTTTCAGCTGAGAGCATCTTCATAATTCAGTCATTCGTTTCATCTGCATTTTTCATGCAAGGGAAGTGTTCCTGGCCAAGAGAAAAGAGACCGGGGATGATTATAATACACACAACATAAAGTCAATCTGAATGTAGCAGCTGATGCATAATTCACCCTGCTACAGTCATTCATTATTTCCCCCTCAAAGATGTAGGTCATTTGAGTAAAATGCATTCAAATATTCACTGCTTTTCATTCCTGTACGGGGAGTGGCTGAATAAATAAAAACCTGCTCAATGATGGGACATATATTCATTATAATGGCAGGATATTTTACTGTGCACATCTTGGAGCTAGATTAGGGTTACTCTGGTTGACTAAAACTTAATTGTTTAATTTAAACCATAAAAAAATACATAAATAAAAACAAGTTAAATAAAATAAACCTTAAGTAAAAAATAAAAAAACATTGTGTGTGTGTGTAAATATATGTATATATGATTGCATTTTTTAGATTTATATTTTTTATTTTTGTAACATTTATATTATTTTTTTTAGCTATGAAAAATGAAAAACTGCTAAAATATTCACCAAAAATTACATTTAGAAAAAAAAGTTATTCAAATCAAATACATTTTATCTGAAGTAAAATAAAATATTAAAAAACGTGTGTGTGTGTGTGTGTGTAATCATTTTTATTTGTATTTTAGTATATTTATATTTATTATTTTTATTAAATTTATATTTTATTTTTTAACTATTAAATAATTCCAAAAACACCCAACACAACTCTTAATATTTTCATTAAAAATAACATTTAGAAAAATGTTACTTAAAATAAAAAATAAACTAAATAAAATCGTATTTCAACTAAAATATTTCCCTTGATGAAATAATAAAAAAACTATAACTAAAATTAAAACTGAAGAAGAAATAAAAAAAACTATAAAAATGACAATATGTATAATATAAATATTCATTTAAAGGGCTAGTTCACCCAGAAATGAAGACGTGATGTTTATCTTACCCCAAGGCATCCGAGATGTAGATGTCTTTATTTCTTCAGTAGAACACAAACAGAGATGTTTAACTCAAACCGTTGCAGTCTGTCAGTCATATAATGCCAGTCGATGGGACTCACGGCTCTGAGAGAAAAACAAAACATACACAGACAAAACCTAATTAAACTCTGCGCACGCGGCTTTTTGGCTGAACTATCCTTTAATGTGTATTTTATTTTAACTTTTGTTGAATTTGTATGGTTTTGTATGTGTTTTTTTTATTTGTATGGTTTAATTTCATATACTTTAAACTCTCTGTAACTGCAAATGAAATGAAAATCAGAAAAAAAACTTTTTTGCAAATATTAATAAAACCTATAATAGTATCCCAATGATACTAAGTAAACACTGAACTGCAGGGCCGTGCAGAGACCTTTGGAGGGGCAGGTGCTCAAAATATAAAAGGGGCACATGAAACAAGGCTTTAAATAGGGCTGTGCACAAAATATCATAACAGCAATGTATAGTGATGCATTCCTTGCTGATACACGTATTGATGCGGATGCTGTAAATACTGTAACAATAAAAGTAAAAGTATGAATAGATTTTAGTCAAATTACATTAAAATACCAGACCCTCCCCCCCCCCATGAAACTTTTCTCCCTCAAATAGCACGAACGAAGTGAACACATGCACCTTTGTTTACGGTGCTGCTGCTGCTGTATATAACGTTAGAAGTGGCGTTTGCTGCAGGCTAAACACAGCGATTTAAACAAAAGCTGTGCGATGCATGTTCTCTTCACGTTGTTCTTGTAAAATAATAATAATGATAAGTAAACAAGCATACCACTCCGCTGAGAACCCCACTTACTTAAGCTGCAACCGTAGCGCGGACGATATTGAAGTGGTGCCTGAGCGCGAGGGATCGTTCGGATGAGGTCGTCAGGTGAAAGGTTATCATGTGGGTGATTTTATTTACGGCTAAATTAATAATCATTCATTTTACTAATAGTTAGATTGGGCAGTCCTTCATAGAAGGGTGTTTAAAAAAAATTAAAAAAAAATTGCCTTGACAAAAGGGCACTTTGGGCAAAGGGGCAGGTGCTCAAGCACCCTCCCCCCCCCCCCCCCCCCCCCCCCTCTGCACGTGCCTGCTGAACTGGACTGAGGAAGACAACCTTTTGCAATTAAAATGTTGCCAAAATCTACTAAATGTGCAAACATCTATGTTATACAGCGTATGTGTCTGCCGCAGTCATTCTGGGACAGAACAATACGAACGCGGTGACCGAGTGTCTCTTAGAACAATTACCGTTAACTGTGACTCCATCTGGATCCGGACTCGTCCTTGACTCCTTTTATAAGAATAAAGCAGCGTCTGTGGCACACAGAAGCGCTCGGGGCCTGTTATTACTTAAATAAATGAAGGGGTAATCATGGGGCAGTCGACTGCAGTGAAACTAGACTGAGAACCTGGGGACTCGTGATTGTAATGAGAACAGGACGTATGCTTACGATACCTGATTTCTGTGTCTGTGTTCTCAATAGCATGCATGCTACTGTTTATGCAATGTTTGCATTAATTACTGTAATAACTGTATCACACATTGTAGTGCACCGACTCTAACCTTTATTATATCTGAAACTGTCAAAAGCACGAATCATAAATCCCTGGAAAGACCCATTTATTCTAGTGAATCAGAAATAATGATTTACTGATTCTGTTCATTATAATCTTCTTTTTTGTTTTACATGTTACAGTATATTCATATGAAAACAGTTATTTAAAATGGTAATAATATTTCAGTTTTCCTGTTTTTATGCAGCCTTAGTGAGCAGAAGAGACTTCTTTCTAAAAAAACTAAAAAACTAAACAGTTTAAATCATAGTTTATATATTTATAAATGATGCATTGCTTCTTTAAACCGCTTCAGTGTAAGTTAGCAACTTTAACTTAAAAGGGTAGCTTATAGTTTAACTAAAGTGCGTAGTTAATTTACAGTATTTCTCTGGATTCTGTGCTTTTAGAGAGAAAAATCAAACGAAGACAGTACATGGTGTTGTGTGTGCACGACCCTTCACGTCTGTTTAATATCGCTCTCGTTGCTTATCTCTAATGAGCTCTTAAAAAGCCATTTGAAGATGAATACGCCCGCTCTAATGTGTGTCTGATAAGATACAAGAGATACGTTTTCATAAAGAGACACCAGCAGAGGCCGAGCAATTAGTCCGAATGGAAAGTTTCCAGAAAGCAGCAGATGCGGGCTGATACGAGCCGGTCCTCAGATGCCCTCTTTTCTTCACATTCGGATAATACAAACAGACAGTAGTTTCTGTCCAAACCTCTCGTGTCACCGTGTTCATTACGCTTTAACAGCACTGATTAAACAAGTGTTTGGATGCACTCGAGGACGTCCACAATAGTGGAACAGTGTAATTAGTGCTCGCATTGGTTGTGCTGCAGACGTGAATGATTGTGCAAATCATGTGTCTTGTTGAGGAGAGCAGAGCTGTGCTGCTGCTGCTGCTTTAAGTGATCAGACGTGCAGATTTCACCTGCTGGATGATTAAGATCTATTTCAAGTTCTATTCATCAGACAATCCTGGAGAAAAAACTCTATCACAGTTTCCACAAAATGATCTGTTTTCTGCACTGATGATAATCAGAAATGTTTCTTGAGCAGCAAATCAGCATATTAGAATGATTTCTGAAGATCACTGAAGACGTGAGTAATGATCAGAGGAATAAATTACAGTTTAACAGATGTTCACATAGAGAACAGCTATTTTAAATTGTAATACAATTTCACAAATGTATTGGTTTTAGCACGGACGCTCTCCACTTTGGGCCTGGTTTTGTTTGCGTTCAGATGAACTTTGGTTTGCGTTATACATCCAACATTACTACAGTCCATTACAGTTCTATGCATTTACTTAACTTTACACCACTGATTCCTGACTGTCTCATGTTACATTGTTTTTCTTTCTTTATAATTATATTTTGTTAATAAATTCTGTATATTATTTGCACTTTCTTGTGTGTCCCGTTTTTGTTACGTCCTTCCCGAGCCTGGGGGCGTAACACAGTATTTTAATCAAATACATGCAACCGTGTTGAGCATAATATTAATTTTTTTTTTAAATAAAAAAATTATAATATAAAATTAAAACAAATAACCAAATAAATAGAAATTATAAAAAGTCAGATCTTTTAAACTGCAATATTTAGTAGGCAAATTTGTGTACCTTTTTGATCATTATACATTTATATATATAATATCCATATATGTAATATTAGAATCATGAACTTGAACAGTAGTAAATCCGAATATAAATCATAAATGATAATATCATTTATGACTAAATATCAACACGGTCTTACTGTAGTTCTAGACTAAATATCTACATGATCTTACTGTAGTTATAGATTAAATATCAACATGATCTTACTGTAGTTCTAAACTAAATATCAACACGATCTTACTGTAGGTCTAGACTAAATATCAACACGATCTTACTGTAGTTCTAGATTAAATATCAACACGATCTTACTGTAGTTCTAGATTAAATATCAACATGATCTTACTGTAGTTCTAGACTAAATATCAACACGATCTTACTGTAGCTCTAGACTAAATATCAACACGATCTTACTGTAGGTCTAGACTAACAGTGGTGGTCAAAGTACACAGATCAAGTACTTGAGTAAAAGTACAGATACGTATACTAAAATATTACTCCAGTAAAAGTAAAAGTACTGCTTTTTCAATTTTACTCGAGTGAAAGTACAAAAGTACTCAATTTTTTATGTACTTAAGTAAAAAAGTACTGATAGACAGATTTATTTAGCAATTTTATATAGACTACTTTATTTAATTTTATATTAGCACATATTTTTATAATCCTACTGCCCAAAATACCTGGGTTTTTCCCAAAATAACCACTATATAGAGTCAAGATATATATTTTGTTGATATGGACTACGTTGATGAGAGCGATGTAGTAATGTTCACTGTGAAGCTTACACTGCCATGTACCTGAGAGAAAACAGATTTCACCATCTAATCTTCACCAGTAAGAAAACAGTGTTTTAGAACGTGTTGTTTTGCAGAACGTCAGTTATATATGACATGAGAATTAGGCCTGAAATTAGGAAGAACATTTTAAGGAAAATCGAATTATATTTTCATAATGATTTTTTTTTCTTCTCAAACCTTGTCTGTGGTGTAAAAACACCCCTGGCCAAATGCCCCCAGAGGGCATCACTTCCCACTCTGATAATTACTGTAGTTAACGTACTATGTTCTGAACATCACATCCTTTCTTTTTCCCTCAGATGGAATCTATCTAGGTGGCTGAATAAAGATATTTAGACTTTATATCTAAAAATTCTCATCTTAGCACCAGCAAGCTTGTTAGCTAGACAGTTAGCATCAGCTAACAATATTTACTTATTTTCAGTATGGTTATGAATAAACATTCATATCTGTCTACTCGGCTAGTTGATCTAAACAATATAAAAATGTATACTGTTGATAAACAATATAAAAACAGACGTCACATAGGTCTAAATGCATAGCATTTAAAAAAAAAACTGCTAACGTTACAGCAGCGGGGAATATGAACGTGTGTATCTCCCCCGGGTCCACACCATCCTAACTCGTTCTTGCTCCGAGCGGGTCGCGAACCCGGGATTCCGGCGCGGGAGGCGGGCGTTCTAACAAGGAACGCCAAAGGCTACAGCCTCTTGCATCAGTCGCTAGAGCGCCTCTTTTTGAGGTCAGGGGAGTGAGGTTTACACACAGCCTTTACTGGTATACATCCGTTACACGGGCATCAGTTATTTTATTTAATCGGTGTTATTTTAATGTTTTGTTTTTGACCTAAAACATAACGTTAGAGACACTGATGTTGATCTGTCTGCATTCAAGCATTTCAGTGTGCTTAAATAGATCACCCTTTACAGCAGATTTAGTTCACAAACAACTGACAGTTTTGACCTAAATATTATTTTCAGTTACAATAATGAATCCTAAAATTCGACATTAGTAACGTACTTTTCACAGCATCAGTAGCGCGCGCTCACGAGATCTCCCGGTTCTTTACTTGTGAGTTCAGTTCACTGAAGAAGACTCGCTCTAAACGGATCATTTGAATCAGTGAGTTTTCGACTCGAGAACAGCTGCGTTTGTTGCGATTTGCGAACCGATTGAACAGGTTCATTGAAAAGAATCCGTTTGTTCATGAATCATACACCGCTTCTGCGTCTCGGAGCACGTGATGTATCACGTGAGTAACGATATGTTTTATGAAATGTAGTGAAGTAAAAAGTACGATCTTATGCTTTGGAATGTAGTGAAGTAAAAGTAAAAGTTACTCAAAATAAAACTACTCCAGTAAAGTACAGATACTTGAAAAATGTACTTAAGTACAGTAACGAAGTAGTTGTACTTCGTTACTGACCACCACTGTAGACTAAATATCAACATGATCTTACTGTAGTTCTAGACTAAATATCAACACGATCTTACTGTAGGTCTAGACTAAATATCAACACGATCTTACTGTAGCTCTAGACTAAATATCAACACGATCTTACTGTAGCTCTAGACTAAATATCAACACGATCTTACTGTAGTTCTAGACTAAATATCAACACGATCTTACTGTAGCTCTAGACTAAATATCAACACGATCTTACTGTAGTTCTAGACTAAATATCAACACGATCTTACTGTAGTTCTAGACTAAATATCAACACGATCTTACTGTAGCTCTAGACTAAATATCAACACGATCTTACTGTAGGTCTAGACTAAATATCAACACGATCTTACTGTAGTTCTAGACTAAATATCAACATGATCTTACTGTAGTTATAGATTAAATATCGACATTATCATACTGTAGGTCTAGACTAAATATCAACACGATCTTACTGTAGGTCTAGACTAAATATCAACATGATCTTACTGTAGTTCTAGACTAAATATCAACACGATCTTACTGTAGCTCTAGACTAAATATCAACACGATCTTACTGTAGGTCTAGACTAAATATCGACACGATCTTACTGTAGCTCTAGACTAAATATCAACACGATCTTACTGTAGCTCTAGACTAAATATCAACACGCTCTTACTGTAGCTCTAGACTAAATATCAACACGATCTTACTGTAGCTCTAGACTAAATATCAACACGCTCTTACTGTAGCTCTAGACTAAATATCAACACGCTCTTACTGTAGCTCTAGACTAAATATCAACACGCTCTTACTGTAGCTCTAGACTAAATATCAACACGATCTTACTGTAGTTCTAGACTAAATATCAACACGATCTTACTGTAGCTCTAGACTAAATATCAACACGCTCTTACTGTAGCTCTAGACTAAATATCAACACGATCTTACTGTAGCTCTAGACTAAATATCAACACGCTCTTACTGTAGCTCTAGACTAAATATCAACACGATCTTACTGTAGCTCTAGACTAAATATCAACACGATCTTACTGTAGTTCTAGACTAAATATCAACACGATCTTACTGTAGCTCTAGACTAAATATCGACACGATCTTACTGTAGCTCTAGACTAAATATCAACACGCTCTTACTGTAGCTCTAGACTAAATATCAACACGCTCTTACTGTAGCTCTAGACTAAATATCAACACGATCTTACTGTAGCTCTAGACTAAATATCAACACAATCTTACTGTAGCTCTAGACTAAATATCAACACGATCTTACTGTAGCTCTAGACTAAATATCAACACGCTCTTACTGTAGCTCTAGACTAAATATCGACACGATCTTACTGTAGCTCTAGACTAAATATCGACACGATCTTACTGTAGTTCTAGACTAAATATCGACACGATCTTACTGTAGCTCTAGACTAAATATCGACACGATCTTACTGTAGTTCTAGACTAAATATCGACACGATCTTACTGTAGCTCTAGACTAAATATCGACACGATCTTACTGTAGCTCTAGACTAAATATCAACACGATCTTACTGTAGCTCTAGACTAAATATCAACACGATCTTACTGTAGTTCTAGACTAAATATCGACACGATCTTACTGTAGCTCTAGACTAAATATCAACACGATCTTACTGTAGTTCTAGACTAAATATCAACACGATCTTACTGTAGTTCTAGACTAAATATCAACACGCTCTTACTGTAGCTCTAGACTAAATATCAACACGATCTTACTGTAGCTCTAGACTAAATATCGACCCGATCTTACTGTAGTTCTAGACTAAATATCAACCCGATCTTACTGTAGTTCTAGACTAAATATCAACACGCTCTTACTGTAGCTCTAGACTAAATATCGACACGATCTTACTGTAGCTCTAGACTAAATATCGACACGATCTTACTGTAGTTTTAGACTAAATATCAACACGATCTTACTGTAGCTCTAGACTAAATATCGACACGATCTTACTGTAGTTCTAGACTAAATATCGACACGATCTTACTGTAAACTCTAGACTAAATATCGACACGATCTTACTGTAGCTCTAGACTAAATATCAACACGATCTTACTGTAGCTCTAGACTAAATATCAACACGATCTTACTGTAGCTCTAGACTAAATATCGACACGATCTTACTGTAGCTCTAGACTAAATATCAACACGATCTTACTGTAGTTCTAGACTAAATATCGACACGATCTTACTGTAGTTCTAGACTAAATATCAACACGCTCTTACTGTAGCTCTAGACTAAATATCAACACGCTCTTACTGTAGCTCTAGACTAAATATCAACACGATCTTACTGTAGCTCTAGACTAAATATCAACACAATCTTACTGTAGCTCTAGACTAAATATCAACACGATCTTACTGTAGCTCTAGACTAAATATCAACACGCTCTTACTGTAGCTCTAGACTAAATATCAACACGCTCTTACTGTAGCTCTAGACTAAATATCAACACGATCTTACTGTAGTTCTAAACTAAATATCGACACGATCTTACTGTAGCTCTAGACTAAATATCGACACGATCTTACTGTAGTTCTAGACTAAATATCGACACGATCTTACTGTAGCTCTAGACTAAATATCGACACGATCTTACTGTAGCTCTAGACTAAATATCAACACGATCTTACTGTAGCTCTAGACTAAATATCAACACGATCTTACTGTAGTTCTAGACTAAATATCGACACGATCTTACTGTAGCTCTAGACTAAATATCAACACGATCTTACTGTAGTTCTAGACTAAATATCAACACGATCTTACTGTAGTTCTAGACTAAATATCAACACGCTCTTACTGTAGCTCTAGACTAAATATCAACACGATCTTACTGTAGCTCTAGACTAAATATCGACCCGATCTTACTGTAGTTCTAGACTAAATATCAACCCGATCTTACTGTAGTTCTAGACTAAATATCAACACGCTCTTACTGTAGCTCTAGACTAAATATCGACACGATCTTACTGTAGCTCTAGACTAAATATCGACACGATCTTACTGTAGTTTTAGACTAAATATCAACACGATCTTACTGTAGCTCTAGACTAAATATCGACACGATCTTACTGTAGTTCTAGACTAAATATCGACACGATCTTACTGTAACTCTAGACTAAATATCGACACGATCTTACTGTAGCTCTAGACTAAATATCAACACGATCTTACTGTAGCTCTAGACTAAATATCGACACGATCTTACTGTAGCTCTAGACTAAATATCAACACGATCTTACTGTAGTTCTAGACTAAATATCAACACGATCTTACTGTATTATAGAAAAATTGATAGTTTCAGTAGCTTTTGATTGTTTTATGTGTTTCTCCTAATAATGAGATTAAATGAAATCAGAGTTCATGTAGCTCAACTGTGCAGGTTATACTCGCAACACCAAGTATGTGGGTTCATTTCATAGACCAAAAATATACTACTTCACACAATTAATACATTTTTACCCTGAAAGAGAGTATCTGCCAAATGCATAAACATACACGGAGAAGAAAATGAGACTCTTTCTAAAGATAAGACCAAAGTGCAGATGTCACTAATGTCTCAGATTATGCTCAGATCCTAAAGTCAAACATCAATATCAATAAGATCTCGTCAAATTCTGGTCTTCCATCTACATGCATGTTCTAACCCCGTACTCTTCCCGTGGCATCTACTGCTCGCGCGCGCTTGTGAAGGAGCAGGTCGTGTGGGCTTGAGCTTTGAGAGCTGGTTGAGCTGCGCTGTGGGTCTGAAGGGTCAGAGATGTGTATTTGCATGATTTACTCCATTGTAATTATCTGAAGGGTAAAGCGGCTTTTCCGGCGCTGAGTAATGAATATGTTGTTTTACATCATCAACAGCCTCCATCAGCGTGATTAGAAGGTAATTACTATTATTGTGTCGGCTGTTTTTCAAAGGGGGCAATATAAGCAGCATCTAGATCAATCTACTTTAATGAAAGCTTTGATTATATAGTCAGATGACCCAAGGATACAATTCATTAGCCTTTGCACATTTTCAATGTGAAACTAAAATAAATGATTTAAAGGCTTGGAGAGCTTCCTAAGAAACCCGTACATACATCTATTGCTTGAATAGTGCACTTGAAATTAATATTTGTTGATTTATTTTGTCACCAATTTGTGATTTTTTTAGTTTCTATTTAATTTATTTTGCCACTATTTTAAGCAAAGATTTTGTCAGTATTTATTAATTTATTTTGTCACTTTTTGGATGACTTTTAGTTCACTTAAAAATAAATATTTTGTCAGTACTTACTAAATTATTTTGGTGATTACAATTCACTTAAAACTGAATACTTTACCAGTATGCATTTGTTTGTTTGTTTTGTCACTATTTGGTGATTTCAATTAAATTAAAATTAATATTTTGTCTGTATTTATTTAATAATTTTATTACAATGCAAATTAATATCTATCTGTCTGTCTGTCCGTCTGTCCGTCCGTCTGCCGGTCGGTCACTATTTGGGGATTTCAGTATATTTAGGAAGTAATATTTTGTCAGTATTTGTTAATTTATTTAGTCGTATATATATATATATATATATATATATATATATATATATATATATATATATATATATATATATGTAATCACTCTTTGATGATTTTAGAAGAAAGCAAGTCATACAGGATTGGAAAATGACATAATTTTCAGTTGTCTTTGAACTATTCATTTAATGTTGTAAGAAGCATTTCATGGAAAATGAAAGATGACAAGTCACATTAAAATCATTCTCCGAATCCAAATGTCCTTCGTTTGAGGAAAAACAATCAGAAAATAATCAGCACCTCGGGTGGTGAACACTTGAACTGCAGCATGTAGTCTTGAAAGACAAGCCGGTCTGTATCCGTCTGAGCAAACGCTGCTGGCGATGTCTTCCATAAATCTTCGCCTGCGGCTGGTAAAGTTAAAGCAAGACGTTAATTTGAGTAGCATATGGTGGACTGGCAGTATTTCAGAAGCTGCTGTCTGCATCACATAATTTGATATCCGCTCCGTTTGAGAGCAAGGTGAGAAAACGGTCTTGGGAGAGTCGCACTGGCATAACAAGCATTTCTGAAGCTTGCTTTTTTGTTTGGTAATTTAATACATGGACTGAGAAAAATATGCATTTTTACACTTAAGATGCGGTAAATCCTAAAATAAAATAAAATGAAATAAAATAAATACAAGCTAAATATTATAAATAATAATAATACATTTTTTTTGGGGGGGGGGGGTTTCATATTTTGTTAGTGCAATGTTTATTTTTACACTTAAAATATGTTAAATCCTTTATTAAACAACAACAACAATAATAATAATAATAATATACATGTGTGTTTATATATAAATATATATGACCCTGTAGCAATAGCCAAAAAAACATTGCATGGGTCAATTATTATTGTATTTATTTTTATTTTATGCCAAAATCATTAGGATATAATGTAAAGATCATGTTCCATGAAGATATTTAGTAAATTTCCTAACCATAAATTCACTGACCAAAATTATAATTATAATTCTGGTCAGTGTATATCAAAACGTATTTTTTGTATTAGTAATATGCATTGTTAAGAACTTCATTTGGACAACTTTATAGGTGATTTTCTCAATATTTGGAGTATTTTTTTTTGCACCCTCAGATAGCAGATTTTCAAATAGTTGTATCTAAGTCAAATATTGTCCGATCCTAACAGACCATACATGAAAGCTTATTTATTCAGCTTTCCGATGATTTATAATTTTATTTGTGTTTTTCTCTATTCCAGAATTCTTTCTGGAGTTGCTGGACAACTCAGAAAAGTCTCTAAACGACATGTTTGTGCGAACATACGGCAAACTGTACACGCACAACTCGGAGATGTTCGAGGACCTGTTCTCCGAGCTCAAGCGTTACTACACCGGTGGAAACGTCAACCTGGAGGAAGTGCTGAATGACTTCTGGTCCAGACTCCTGGAGCGCATGTTTCAGCTGCTCAACTCTCAGTACACCTTCACAGACGACTATCTGGAGTGCATCAGCAAATACACCGACCAGTTAAAGCCCTTCGGAGACGTGCCGCGCAAGCTCAAGGCTCAGGTCACCAAGGCCTTCATCGCGGCTCGCTCGTTCGTTCAAGGACTCATGGTGGGTCGGGAAGTGGCCAACAGAGTGGCAAAGGTAAGGCATCTATTTTTACACGAGTCTTCCTGCTCGTGCTCAGCTTTCACTGGACGTCTAGACAGGTCAGCGGCCTTCAGCGTCTGTCGATGAAATAGACCCTTACTGCGCAAGAGATCTGGAGAAAACATCAGTGAAGCAGAGGGATATGCTTTCCTGCTTTTTCTAGTTCAATGTATTATCTTACAATATTGTACTATATTAAACTATTGTTCCATTAAATTAATAAAAAAGCTACTATTTTATGTTTTAAATAATTTAGAATGTAATCATTTTCAAACTATATATTTTATATACAAATTAGACACGCACAATAATAATAAGTATTATTATTATAATTATAAATTATATTAACAGTAGTAAAAATAATATAATATATTATAGTACGTTAACTTCAGCACTTATAATATATTATAATGTTATTTTTGGTCAGCAAACATGTAAACGTTTTTTAGATTTGGGGATTTTTACATTTTATATATAGATTTAAACATAAATATTTTTTTGTATGTATTTTCGTCAAGTAAAACATTACATAAACATGTATATACTTTGTAGAAGCCATTTATTATTATTATTATTATATATATTTTAAACTGTACATTTTATATTTACATTTGCCCCATACAATAATAATAATAATTATTAATTCCATTAACAATAGTAATAGTAATATAATATATTATAATATGTTAACTTCACTTGTAATATATCATATGTTAATATATTTTGGGATTTTGTTTTGGGTCAAACAACAATGTAAATAACGTTATTTATATATATATATATTTTTTTTACATAAATAATATTATTATTATTTCTATTATTATATTATTAGTCTTTTAACTTTGCATAAACACCATATATTGTGCAAAGCCGTTATTTAGCATGTATTATCTGAAGGCCGGTAGGTTGCATGTTCACACGAGTGTTAATGCGTCTTAACAGCACACAAGCTCTTTGATGAGACAGCGGCGCGCTGGACAGGTTATGACATCCGTGATGAGAGATGCCCTGCGGAGCCACGGACGTTTTTCTGAAGGGAAGATAAAAGCGATGGGCTGGCAGCCGCAGCGGGCATCTCTGCCATCGCTCAGATCCGCCTTTGATAGCTCGTCTCAATCACATTTTCCGCTGGATGTTTATGCTGTTTAATAGCTTACTGGATGATTAGAAGAATTATTGACAGATTTCCTGCTGAAGGAGCCCAGAGAATGTAGCGAGGCAGCCAGGTCTGGCCTGTTTTCGTGCTTTTGCTGAGGTAATATGTAGATAAGCTGCTTTTGTATTTGTGTTCATCTGTGATGGCAGAGGTAGTGAGGAGTGACTGTTGTTTCTGTGTTATCAGGACCTCTGTGACGTTCAGCATGTCAGAGAGATGAGCACATCTGTCACCGGTCACAGTTCACCTTAAGCTAGGGTGAAGGGCTGAGCAATATATTGCATATTATATAGAATTGTGATTATGACTGTGTGTGTGTGTGTGTGTGTGTGTGTGTGTGTGTGTGTGTGTGTGTGTGTGTGTGTGTGTGCGTGTTTATGTGGTTTATGAGGACACAAATTTGTATAATGACATGGGTATGACATAGGTATTACAAGGAGAAGGTGATTTATGAGGACATTTTCAGTGTCCCCATAATTTAAAACGCTTATAAATCATACAGAGTGAGTTTTTTTGAGGGAAAGTAGAAATGCACCGTCTCCTGTGAGGGCTAAGTTTAGGTGTAGGGTAGGTGTAGGGCAATAGCACATACAGCTTGTACAGTATAAAAACCATTACGCCTATGGAGAGTCCCCGTAAACCATAAAAAACAACGTGTGTGTGTGTGTGTGTGTGTGTGTGTGTGTGTGTGTGTGTGTGTGTACCTGGTTAGGACCTTGTGGGGACATTCGGTTGCCATTATGTAGGGAATACCAGGGGGTCATATTTTGGTTTTGAAGATGTAAATACAAGACGTTTTGTGTGAGGGCTAGGATTATGGTAAAGGGGTTAGAAAATACAATTTGTACAGTATAAATACTATTACACCTGTGAAAAAAAAGGAAACTCAACTTGAACCACAAAAACAGGATATGTAAAAATAAATAAACAAATAAACAAACAAATAAATAAATGAGTACATATTGAGTACTTGAGTACATAAGATTTTATCTTTCTTTTTTATTATTATTATAATTATTTGTATGCATATAATGTTTGGGTGTAATATAAACCCGATCCCAAATACTCTTTTCAATTGTAATTATTTTTAATTGAAAACATATTATTTTAAATAATAGTATTATGTATATAAAATGTAATAAAATGAATGCATTAATAAATATTAATAAAAGTACTATATATTTATATTTATTTAAAATGATTAGTAAATTCTGATTTGTTTTTCTACTGGCAAAAAAACGTAGATTTTATACATGTCGTAAATATGTGATAGTATATAGCCCAGCACAATCTCCAACAGGTGTATCTCTAGATTAACCAGTCTTGTTTCATGTACTTTTAATTAACATCATAGTTCACATGTATGCTTTTATCTAAAGTGATTTGCATTAAAGGAACATAAGCGATTCGTTTTGTTTTGTCTGTATGCATCAGACGGTTGCTCTGAATGGTCAAAGACGTGTCTGATTTTCAGCAGCTGCTTTAAAGTGTGATTGAGCAGGTTTATTCTTAAGCCAATCAGGCCGTATTGTTTGTAATGACACGTCTGTCCGATCCACAGCAGTAGGAAGAGCCACACGTGTAATAACATATAATTGTGATTAGGAGAAGTGTTCTTGAGAAACACTTACTGAGACAGCAGATTCTTGAAACAAAGAGTTTTTAATTACTCTGCTCTACAAATGTCTGCTATTAACAAAATGCATTTTAGCAGAAGTTCCTTTGCACCAAAATGCACTAATCCTCAAATTTACCTTTAAATGTTTAAGCAGTTTATGCCAAACTAATATGATAAGACGTGTCCTTTTAGTAAACAAAATATAACTTGTAATTTGTAACATTTAACTCAAAATGTATGTATTTAATTGCTTTTGTCATACTGTTGTTTTGAAAGTAGGTTCACTAAAGGACATTACCAACCAAGTGAAAGTTTAAACTAATACAGCCACTTATCATCATCTCTAATGATCGTTGTATATATAGTTAATATGTTTCAATGCTAATATCAAGCAGGAGCCTCTCAGAGTGAAGAAAAGCAAGAGAAACCAGGACGTATAACCTTGACCCGTGTACACAAACACACACGAAAGTCTGCATTCCTGTCAAACTGAACCGTTACATTCAGTATTGAGTCAGGGTCATGCATGGGTAACGGATGCATTGTACTTATTTATTATTTGATTGTTTTTTTGTACATATTTTATTGATATTTTTTCCAATTACTTTTATTTATTTTTTTTTGTTATTGTGTTATTATTTTGTTTTGTTGTAAAAAAAAAGGGTTTAAGTTGATGTGTGTATGGCTACTAGTTCTATATGCATAAAAAATTGCTATTATTTAATTGATTTGTTCATAAAAATAAAAAACAGCAGGGTTTTAAATAGCAGTTGAATGGATGGACAGATGAGATATATATATGTATGTATGTACGTTACACACAGCTGAACACACACACACACACACACACAGCAGAGATATATATATATATATATATATATAGAGAGAGAGATAGATAGAGAGAGTTAGAGAGAGAGAGAGAGTAGAGAGAGAGAGAGAGAGAGAGAGTTGGATGGAGGATTTGGAGAGAGAGAAAGAGCGAAGAGAGAGAGAGAGAGCATTGAGAGAGAGAGAGAGAGAGAGCAAAGATTGAGATGAAAGATAGATTGGAGAGAGAAAAGAGAGAGTAGGAAGAGAAGAGGATGAGAGAGTAGAGATGAGAGAGAATGAGAGGATCGGATTGGAAAATGGATGGATGGATGGAGAGAGAGAGAGAGAGAGAGAAGAGAGAGAGAGAGAGAGAGGTGATGGATGGATGGATGGAATTGGATGGAGAGAGAGAGAGAGAGAGAGAGTCAGAAGAGAGAGAAGAGAGAGAGAATGAGATTTTAGAGATGAGAGAACGGATGGATGAGATGATTGGATGATGGGCAGATAGATTTAGACTAGATAGACAGAAGAAGAAGATTAGACAGGTAGTAGATAGATAGATAGATAATAGATAGATAGATGATAATAGATAGATAGATAGATAGAAATAGATAGATAGATAGATAGATAGACAGACAGACAGACAGACAGACAGACAGATAGATAGATAGATAGATAGATAGATAGATGGAGGAGATAGATCGAGATAGATAGATAGATAGATAGATACGCACACATACAGACTATATTTTGCAGTAAAAAAGTATAATTTTAATAGAATATGCAGTAAGTGAAGCTTTCTAAATGATGATGTAAATTGGAAATCCATTTAACCACCAGTGTTTCATAAAGATGTTTTTTTTTAAGTATAGATGTGTCTAAAACCAATAATGTGTATATATTTTTCTAACTACAATAAATAATTAATAAATCAAAAGCTGTTTATGTAAATGAAATTGCGTTTGCAGGCGATCTTAAGTACAGAATGCTGCAGGATGACAGACTCGTATGTGTGTGTGTACATCACGCAGCATCACTAATGTGTGTTTGGATTCTCTGTGTTGTGTGCTAATGGACCGGGCCTGTTTTCACTGGACTCTGACCTGTTCAGGCGGGCATGTCACTGACCTGATGTAGGAAACATGAAGAGAAGCACGCTAAAATGTTGTTTACATGCACGGACGCGCTCATATATCTAGCCTGGTACTGTAGTTATTTTGCAATGAAAAACAAGCTGTTTGTGCTTTGATACTAATTTAAACAACTCTGTACTCTTGCTGCTCAGATCACTAATGGATAGTCATTAGACAGATTTCATTTAGCAAATAAACAGAAAAATAAAGGAGATAAGTCAAATGATACAGTTTATTTGAACTTAGCTACAAAAAGTCATTATTATTCCTTTATTATTCCTAACAGAATAAGTTCATATATGTTCAAATATTAATATCTCTGAAAATAACTTTTTATCTGTTTGAATTGTCATTCATTATATTAAATTACATTATATTATATTAAAATGCAATAATACAATTCCACATTATTTTAACTAACAAATAAGTCATTATCAAATATATAATACACAAAATATTAAAAGTTAAAGTACTTTAAAATGTTAATGTCTATAAGAGTTGGTCTTGAATTTGAATAATTGATCATATAATATATAATATAATATATAGAAGTATTTACGTATCTAATAGAAGTTGTTTTCATCCAACTGGAGCATCTGTTCTTATGTTTCTTGTTTTTAAGTATCTGTATTTTTAATGTCAGTGTGCAGAAATCATCTGAAACACACTGGTCTCCTCTGAAATAAACATCTCCGATTACATATTTGGGATTGATTGCAATCCGAGGCCGTATTGCTGTTTTCCCTGAATTAAGCACTGAAAATCCCACTCATATTAGATTATGAAAACCTTTTGGAGAATTCCATGCTGTACTTGGAATGTTGAAAGCGGCAAAAGAAGATTTACCAGATTTTAGGATACAGTTATTTAAAGTGTTGCACAACAGCATTAGAGTATTTAGAGGTGTGTGTGGTATCTGATTTAAAGGAATAGTTCACCAAAAAATGAAAATAACAACAATTGCTGAGAATGTACTCTCAGATCATCCAAGAATTAGATGAGTTTGTTTCTTCATCAGAGTTGGAGACATGTAGCAGATTGCATCACTTGCTTACCAATGGATGCTCTGCAGTGAATGGGTGCCGTCAGAATGAGAGTCTAAACAACTTATTCAAACATCTCAATAATACACACCACTCCAGTCCATCAGTTAACATCATGTGAAGTGAAAAGCTGTGTGTTTTTAAGAAACAAATCCATCAATAAGATGTTTCAACTTTAGACTGTTTCTTCCGAATACGAGTCTATAATCTATAATCTCGTCTGAATCAGGAGAGAAATCTGCACATATCAAGCACTGGTAACGAGAGAAAACAGTTCAAAACAGCTCTAAGCAAATCTGTCAGTGGATTATGATGTGAGAGAACAACAAGAAGTGGACCTTTTCACTGGAGGAAGCGTTATTATGGATTATTGACTCGTATTTTAGCCAGAAGCAACAGTTTTAAAGTTAAAATGTGTTAATGATGGATTTGTTTCTTACAAACACACAGCTTTTCTCTTCACAAGAGGAGTGGTATAATTTAATTGTGGATTATTGTGATGTTTATATCATCTGTTTAGACTCTCGTTATGACGGCACCCATTCACTGCAGAGCATGCATTGCTGAGCAAGTGATGTAATGTACATTTCTCCAAATCTGATGAAGAAACAAACTCATCTACATCTTGAATGTTTCTGAGGGTGAGGACGTTTCAGTACATTTTCATTTTGGTGAACTAGTGAACTAAAACTGCATGCTGTTATTAAAACAAAGACAATTCAAGTTAAAAATGTAAATAGCTATCACATCATTGAGTAGTCGTGATCGTCTGAGCTTAAACCACATTAGATTCATGACACTGTGCATGTGAATGCAGACTTCTAGATAAGCTCGATTTCACAGTCTGTGTTCTGAAATGCAGTTCATAATGCAACAAGTGCACATTGTATTACAGCTGCTTTTTAACTGTATGGCACAGATGCATGAAGGACAGTCTGACACTCTTTTGAATTTGGTAAGAATGCACTTAATGCACAGTGTTTAAGCATGTACAAAGTATGCATGCATTAAATCAGTTGTCTGAGTATTTGCATTCATGTGTGTGTACTTTCAATATAGTATGTTTCTTACTTTTAGCTTTTAGAAGGAAAAGCTAAGGAAATTAATTTTTTGCACCATGATATTGTATTTTGAAGAGTTCAAAGAGAGCTTAATTTGTTTTACAGACATAAATCCTCCTGATCCTAATAATAGCCTAATAAAAGTAAATCACTGTTCAGTGTAAACATGTTAGACATATAAGTTGCATAGCTGCATCGTGACCTCAAAGCAAACTTTGGACGTTTTCCATGCTTTATCGGGACGTTTCGTTATAAAGAAACTCTTTTCTTACAGTTGTGAGGATAGAGTTTCCCAGTTCAATAGGATCAGTAGTCTGTGTGTCGCTGAACAGACGTCTGTTAGTGTCTCATTGATGGTGTCCCATAGGAACGCCACCGATTTTCAAGAGCACATACTCTTTTAGTTTGAGAGCCGAGCTCGCCACATTGTGTACAAGAACGCCACATTCTGTAAAAACAGCAGTACTTCAAGACTTAGTGAAAGAGTTTACCTGAAATGACATTTGTGCATGAACTATTGCTTTAGCTGCATAAGGATCCTTCACCGGTTTACACTGCCATTTCAGTATCGAGATACTATTATAGGTGTTATTTCTGATTTTTAATCAGATTATATTTTATATTCGTTTTATTCGTTTTTATTTTAATAATTGTTATAATGATAGTACAAATAGAATACAATTGTATATGAAGGATTTTCCAAATTGTTTATTTAAAGGTGTCTTTGAGGTGTATTTTGAATTGTGTAATGCAGTGTGTAGTTTTAAGGTTAATGAACATGTCTGTAAAATTAACGGATAATGTCCTGGGAGAAAATTACTAGTACATTTTCCATGTTTTATTTTTTCTGTATTTTAATTACATTTAATTTCAGTTTTAGCTATTGCAGTACACAAAGTTAAGCTACATTTAAAAATGTTAAATGAGAAATGTTGCCAACTCAAAAAAAAAACAAATATATATATATATATATATATATCTGTTAATATTCATTCATTCACTTACTTACTCACCATAGTATAATTTACCTGGAATGATGTAACTAAATGCTATTTTATGCTGGTCTTGACAGGATTATTTTATGATCATAAATATATTGTTATAGTTTTGATTAATATTTTGAATAACTGTTTTTTTTCTATATTAATTTTTCAGTTGTTTGTGTTTTTATCATGTGTATTATTTTTATCAATATTTATTTAATTTGTATTTCAATTTTAGTTATTTAATGAAAATATGATTCGTTTTATGGTTTTAGTTTGAGTTAATATACTATAATAACCCTGCATCTGTATTTATTTCGTCTGTGTGCATGTGTGGTTGGTCAGTAATTGAGCATCAACGCTGTCAGAGGCCGTGTTGTGACATTATGTCCCTGACGACCCCTGATATTTGAGACGCGGCTGAAGTGCAGACTCTGTCAAGTGCAGCACCTTTCATCAGCGAGTGGGCGGCGGGTGGCCCAAGGGTGTAAACCTAACACCGTATGACACTCCGGCCTGAGCCTGAGGAGTGAAGGGGACCGCCGGAGATCAGGTAGACAGATGCCCGGCACACGACTCTGCTATTTTACTTTTAGTCAGCCGGCGTATGTCGGGGTTCATCAAAAAGCAATCGTCTGAAGCAGTCATTTGGAGGTGCGGGAGGATTTGATGGGTAGGAATGATAAAAGATAAAACACGGCCCTTCACCTTCACAGCTGCGGATAGCCGGTTCACCGGGGACGCTCGGGGTGACTTTTTCCGCCTGTCCTACCTGAAAGGGCCTTTTGACTTTACAATAAGTGACACTGGACCAGCCTCGCTGGGACTGTCTTTCTCCTCGACTTTTCATTTTAAAATCCAGCCAGCCGTGTGTCCTTCCTGCGCAGAAAGAGCCTTTGAAAGTGCACAGACATAAAGTGAAGCAACGGGCCCTGATGCACATACAAAACAGCCACAAAGTTCGAAAGTGAGCACAGCGGGGAATAGCAGAAACACACTGGCTTGGAGAAAATTAGAAAATAGTAAAATATTTTTTAGCAGTTTATTAATGTAGCTTAGTGATGTATATTTTACAGCATTTATTAATATTTGATAACATTACTTAAAATGCTATTATTGTTATTATTTGTTTGATTGTTATTTAACAGTGCATTAACTTACATAAACAGATACAACTGATTTGATTTGATTTGATCTGTTTTCGTTGCATGTGCATGGTAAGCAGGCCTTGCCGCTGTGTCGCTGGCAGACACTCAACTGCTCTTTAGTTGACTGTTTGTGTCTCTTTGATTCAATTTTCTGGTGTTAATGAGGGTTAAACTATTGTTCCTATGATGCTGTTTAAATAGCATAATGCAATGCCTCATAGTTACCATCTCCATTTGAATTACTCGCCAAAGACATTTTTTACTTGTATTCAGCTCTTTCTGAACATTA